>PVKB01007149.1:0-42703 GCA_004027205.1 Ctenodactylus gundi
GACTTCACTAAGCGTGATGTTCTCAAGTTTCTTCCATTTGCCTGCGAAAGCCTCCATATTGTTGGACTTTATTGATGCATAGTATTCCATTGTGTATAATTACCACAATTTGTGTATCCACTGGTCTGTTGACGGGTATTTTGGTGACTTCCATATTTTTGCAATTGTTAGTTGCGCTGCTATAAACATGGGTATACATGTATCTCTCTTGTGTGTTGTTTTGACCTTTTTGGATATATTCCCAGGAGGGGTGTTGCTGGATTGAAGGGGGTATTTATTTCTAGTCTTTTGAGAGATCTCCATACTGCTTTCCAAAGTGATTGAACGAATTTACATTCCCACCAGCAGTGTAGGGGGCTTCCTTTCTCCCCACAGCCTCACCAGCACTGACTGCTATTTGACTTGCTGATATAGGCCATTCTCTCTGGAGTGAGGTGGTATCTTAGCGTTGTTTTGATTTGCATCTCTCTTATGGCTGGAGATGTTGAACATCTTTTTATGTATCTATTGGCCCCTTGTACTTCTTCATGAGTGAACCGCCTCTTCACTTCATTTGACCACTTTTCAGTAGGATCCTTTATTTTGTAGGCTTACTTTTCTTCAGCTCCCTGTATATTCTAGTTATGAGCTTCCTATCTGAGATGTTGGTGGTGAATATTTTTCCCAGTGTGTTGGTTCCAGCGAGTGTTCAGTGAGGGAACCAGGTCTCCAAAGATAGTGTCCTTTGCTGTGCAGAAACTTTTTAATTTGACCAGACCCCATTTGTTAATAATTGGGATAATTTCTTTTGATCTTGGTGTCTTGTCAAGGAAGTCTTTGCCTACCCCTATGTCTTTTAGATATTTGCCTAATTTTTCTTCTAGAAGGTTTAGTGTTTCATTTTTAATGTCTAGGTCTTTGATAGACTTTAATTTGATTTTGGTGCATGGTGACAGTGTGTGACTAGATTCATTCTTCTGCATGTGGATGTCCAGTTTTCCCAGCACCATTTGTTGAACAGGCTGTCCTTTTTCCATTGTATGCATTTGGCCCCTTTGTCGAAGATTAAGTCATTGAGGGTATTTGGGTTTGTCTCTGTGTCTTCAGTTCTGTCCCACTGGTCTGTCTATTTTTGTGCCAGTAGCAAATTGTTTTTACAACTATAGCTTTATAGTGTAGTGTGATGTCTGGGACTGTAATGCCTCCTGCTTTGGTCTTGTTGCTCAGGATTGCTTTGGCTATTCTTGGTCTCTTGTGGTTCCATATGAATTTAAGAATTGTTTTTTTCAAGTTCTTTAAAGAAACTTACAGGTATTTTGATAGGAATTGCGTTGAATCCATATATCAGTTTCGGTAGTATAGCCATTTTGACTATATTTATTTTGCCTATCCAAGAGCAGGGGATGCCTTTCCATTTTCTAATGTCTCCTACAACTTCTTTCTTCAATGTAATGTAGTTTTCTTTATATAGGTCCTTCACTTCCTTGGTTAAGTATACTCCTAGATATTTAATTTTTTGCTGAGCTATTGAGAATGGAATTGTTTTTCTGAGTTTTAAGTCCAAGTCCAAAGTGCCCTCTGAGACTCAAGGCAATAAATTGGAGGTGTCTGGGCTGGACAGGAAACCCAAAGGTGTCTCCTAAGTCCAAATGCACTCTTTTCTGCCTGCTTTGTGATGATGAGGGTGGGATCCTGCCCACCACAGGAAGAGAGGGGAAACCAGCCAGTCCAGAGGAGGAGGAGGAAGGCCTTATTTTTTTCCTGTCTGCCTGTTGTTCCTTGAGCATCACCTAAGCTACACCTAGCCACTCCCATCACAGCAGCTTCTTTTAGTAGTAAAAGCTGAATTCACTTTGCGATTCTTCTGACATGTATAAAATCAGCCTACCTGTGCTTCCATCAGTAGCCAGCCAACCGCTTTCTTGCTTGGAGTTAGAAAAGGTTTGAAGAAGTCAGCTAGGGAAGTCTTTGGATGCTGTGAGCCAAACTTGATGGGAGAGTCTGATCAGAGCTCAGAAGACCAGAATGCCAGCAGAAATGCAAACTGAAAAGGCCAGGCTGAAGAGGTTTCAAATGGGAAGGAGGACTTCATTGGTGATTGTTCCAGAAACCATGCATTCTGTGTTCTGGCAAAAAGCATGTCAGTGTTTTGCCCCTGTCCTGAAACTCTGCCAGAGACAGATTAAAGACAGGAACTACTTAATCAGGTGGAGAAAATTCCTAACGTTTAGGCTGTAACATGGATTCAGTTTGCTGCTTGGAGCCAGCTGTATACTGAAAAGCAGGCGGGAGGGGGAAATGACAGAAGAAAAGATGTTAAATGTGTGCAGCTTTGCCCAATGCAGGCGACCATAAAGTTGGGACAGAAGAGTACCTGGTTGTTGAGGAGATTAGCATTAAAAAGAAGCCAAGAACTCGCATCAGAATTGTGAGAAATAGGCCCTGCGGGCATTTCATGAATGAGGAAACCTCACCATTTATCCACCAAAGGACATAAAGCACTCTGGGGTGCTCTAAGAAGAGTATCCCGGGGTACTTATGAAACCAGAGAGGACAGTGTTTACCCGAGTTCAGTCTCTGTAAGTTCATCCATTTTGGCGCTTGGAGACAGCTACAGCCATAGTCCCAGAGGGAGGTTGTGAAAAGGAAGCCAAAAGTGCAGTAGAGACCCCAGAAATTTTAAAATGCCAGAAACAGGGATCATCTGCAGAGGAAGGTCACAGGTGATGAGCGGAGGCAATACAAAAGAGCAGCCAGAAACTGAGGCAGAGAGTTGGGACTGCCCAAGCCCGTTGAGCTAAGATTGTGCCTCAGTTTGCCCCAGGTACTAGTCATGGGGCCTCAAGATTTAACGGAGCTACAGAGTTTAATGTTTGTCCTGCTGCGTTTCAGTCTTGCTTTGATCTGATTGCTTTCTATCCTCCTATTCCTCCCTCTTGGAGTAGTAATGTTTAGTCCATGCCATTATATGTCATTATATGTGCCATTAACTGCCTTTGATTTTTCACAGAAATTTACAGCTAAGAGTTTGCCTTGAGTCTCAAAGGAGACTTTGGTCTTAAACCTTTTTTGCCCTGCTAGAACTGTGAAGACTTTGGCAACTCTTGCAGATAGATTAAATGCATTTTACATAGGGAGGTGGACATGAGTCTTTTGGGGGCCAGCGGTGTTGAGATTTTGGTCTGGAATGTCCCCCAAAAGCCTCATTCATGTATTTGGATGTTGTGGATTGTCTATGCCTTTCACATGGTGGTAGGAGGTGGGGCCCGATTGGGAGAGGTGGAGCAGTGATAACGTGGCATATCACTGAGGGTGTTGTGGGGGGTGTGGCCTGGAAGGACACACTCCTGCTTCCACTTTTCCCCAAGTCCTGATCCTTTCTCTTGTGATGTCATGAGCAGCTGCTCTCCACCAGACCCCTCCTGCCATTATTAGCTGTCCATCAATGAACTGAGACTTCCTGAAACTGTTAGCTGAAATAAACCATTAAGCTGTGAGTGCTGAGTATTGTGTCCCAGCAATGAAAAGTGACCAGGATAGGCCTCTCCTCCAATCTTTTGTGTTTTATTTTTTCTCCCATTTTATTAATTAGTATATATGTGATACATAACGTTCACATTAAACGTCAGGCTTCTGTGTACATATATATCATGTCAGTCTTCTGCATTTTAATAATTCTCTTTTGGCTCTAGTTGCCTAAGTGGTAGCTGGTTCCTACAGATTCAGCCTCCCTAGTATTCGGGGTGCTTTTTAAAAAAAGACCTCTTCATTACCTAGTTAACAATTCTTCATGTTAAATTCTATCTACTAAAACAATTGATGTGATACCTATCCCCTGACTGGACCCTGACGGATGTAATGCAAATAAGATAGAGCCTATTTGCCACTCCTGAGTTAGGCTGTTGCATTGAGATCAGTGGCAAAAGTTTCTGCCGCATGAACTTCAAGCCTTTCTAATATCTGAAGGTACTGCGAATCTAACTCTATATCCCTAATAGGTTAAGAGAAAGGACCTTCAATGTAAGCCTGTTGTATTCCACTTCTCTAGAGATGTGATTTTGTAGCACCAGGCTGGGTACCCAGGCAGGGGCTGCCCTTCCAGTGCCTCATTTAAAACCCAAACTTCACGATAGGGAGGAGGTAACCTGAGAAATTAACCACCTTATCTTGGAAATGGAACCTGAGTCCCAGCAAGGACTTGACTAATGTAGAATAAGGAAGAAATGTCAGCGTGGAATTAGACCCCAGATGTCCTGAGTCACTATCTCCTTGGATCATGGTAGGAAACTCTCAGTTATCCTTACTTGAGAAATTTGCAGGCTTGTGGTGTTGATTGTGCCAACTTATTTCTACTGCGCACAATAAAATAAGGAGGAAGACATTTATATCCCAAAATATATGCAAACAGCCAAAATAATTGTTCTTTCATACATAAAAATACCTGATCACTAAGGGAAATTATACCATCCCTAATAAAATATAAATTCAATATAGAAATAAAATAGAAAAAAGAACATACATGCACAGGTGTAACCAGTTGAGAGGTTGGAGGCCAGGGTTTTAAGGCCTGTCTCTTGCAGAGTCATACAAGCTTTTCTCTCCAAGGTGAACCCTGGGGCAAGGTGTTCTCTGAGTAGGTGACAGCTATTGTTGACAAATGTCTTTCATGTTTGTTTCGAGCAACAGTGCATATCTACTTCTTTTCCTTGTTGGTCTTATTTAGTACCTCCCCCCAACCCCTGGCCGCTGGTCCTGGCATAAATCCCAAAATTAATAAATGTGACAATCTGGAGTGAGAAGTATCAGCACATGACCTTTTCCTCTTTCCATCCGAAGTTACAGTTGAGGCCATTTCTCTCAGGGAATTGAGGACTTCTCCTGTCACCTCTTCGTAACCCTAGAAGAGGTCCCTGCTGGTGACAGATCAGGCCTATGACCCAGCCATAGGGTCACTGAGTTGGGGGTACTTCTGGGCTTGGCCTCCAGGAAAAAGGGCCCCTAAGGCCATCACCCAGCGCCACTGGTTTATACCCAGTGATTTACTGACCCCTGGGGCCACCGATGCCTTTTATTCCTCTTCCTCTAGGCCAAAGGGACAAAGCTAGTGGAGAGGTGGCCGGGAACCCATCTTCCCGTCACCTCTGCAGAACTCTCCCATCATTGATAGTGTCCCTTTGCCCTGAAAAACAAAACCTAGGCCCCTTGACTTTGGGTTACCCACATTTTGCTTCATCTCTGAAGCGGTGGTCTGAATTTATGGGGCCAGCCTGAAAGACTGTTTGAGTCTCGCTCGCTCTCTCTGCTGCTGAACTTCATGTGGTCCAGAGTAAATCACTGTAATCGCCATGGGGCCAGCATTGTTGTGGAATGCTTTATACCGGTGCTGTCAGCTATTTGGGGTGGTTAAGTTGAATTGCCAAGTGTCGCGTTACAGTCCGTGCTTTTCCTCTCGCCCTGTGCTTAGTTACAAAGGGTGGCAACAGCCGAGGCAGCTTCTACTGGGGAACTTTTCAGCGGCTGGGTTTGTAAAGAAGGGAAAAATAGCAAGGCAACCTGGTTCGTAGCCCCAGAGGGGATTCTCATTCGCTGACAGTGGACAAAGAAGCCTCTTTCTCCTGAGTGAAGAGAGGTGGCGTGCGTGTGGCTGGCATCACCAAGTACTCCCTGGGTTCGCTGCTGTGGGTTCTGGATCCCTCCGGAAGCCGCAAACTCGGCTTATCCAGCCCTGAATCCTTGGTGTGCAGAGGTGAGCCAGTGGAAGCTGTGGTCAGGGGGAAAATTTTTTTTTTCTCACCTATTATCCATACCCGCCTGCACTCAGTGCATGTATTTTCATGATGAAGAAACTGAGTCACATGTGACAACCTTCTCAGCTGCGGCCCTGTGAGGCCCATGAAGAGGAACTCTGCCCCCTCCAGTTACAGAGCCTTAGGGATGAGCGCAGCTTTTGGAATGGTGTGTCCCCAGAACACATCATCGAGGAGTACGTGAGCTCACTCTCTCCTGCCCCGTGAGAGTGCAAGGAGCAGCTTAGCAAATCAGCCATCAGCTTCGTAACTAAAAGCTGGAGTTCTCTGAACACACATGACAGTCTCTCCCAGCAGGAAGCCGTGCTGAGCGCTGTGCTAATCAGCCCTCCTCAGCCGCTACTTGTGACCCAAGTGGCTGTGTCTTCAGGGCAGAGACCAAAACGCACCTTTTAGGTCCCTCAGACTTTGCTGATGAGATTCTAAAGTGGTTCAAAGTTTCTGCAGAAGTTTCGCAAAATACGTAAAGAGCTTTAAGGATAATCCTTTGTGACCCAGCAATTCCCCCTCCAGAAATTAATCCCAAGTAAATACTCGGACAAAGGATTTTTCATAAAAATGTTCACTTCAGGGCTGTTTCACTTGGAAATGGTAGAAAAAATAAGAAATAACAGTATAGTTGCATGATAGACTACAGTGTAGCATTTTTGATGGATATTTAATGCTGGGAGATATCCACTATATAAGGAGCAAAGGCAAAAACAAATATAATAAAAACAGAAATATAATAAAAATAAGAGTGGGAGTCTACTTTTAACATAAGGATAGTTAATGTGAAAAAAGATGGCAAAAGGGGAGGAGGGATTCTGGGAGATCTCAACTTCGACCTTCCTATATTTTTTCAGCTTCTCAATAATTATGTCCTATTTATAATCGGAAGGTATTTAGAAATAGGCCTTTGGGTAAAAAAATAAAACCTGTCCAAAGGCAAAAACTGCTGTTGCTGATTGCTGCACTTGAGGGTTGCTGGACTTGGGCAATGAGAAAGAGGCAAAGTGAGCCTCCCTCAGGGAAAGTCCTACCGGCTCACTCCCCTCACCCAGGCTGCCCATTTCTTCTCTGTAACTACATTGACACTTCTGGTGTCAGGAGGATGAACTGGCTTGTGAAAAGTCAAGGGAGACGCATTCCCCAGGCTCATCAGCAAGCCCGCGCAGCTAGCGGGCCTGAGTCCGACACCAAGGGGCAGAGGGAGCAAGGCTGCTGTTTGTGGAATGTCTTCTCTGTGCCCACCACGAAGCTCACACTCAGCCCCTTTGGCTCCTTATTAGTGCATTCAGTTCTCAAAGTTAAGAAATTGGCACCCTCACAGTCGTGTTTTCAACAGAAACATTAGGCCTCGCAGGAGAGCGGACTCTACGTCATACACCTATTCACTGAGGCTGTTACATTTGGATTGAGTTTGAGAATGCTAAGTTGGGATTCGGAAAAGCAATAACGAAGAAGAGAAAACCGGAAAGGGATAAATCCCATGCAGACATGTGTCAGGGTCCTCTCCATTCATTAGAGAACAGCAGAAGAGAAGGCCAAGAAGCAAGATGGCCACCTTCGTGTAGGTGGCTGCAGCCGTTCCATCATGGTCTGTTTAGAGAGTTACCCTGATGCTCAGGACAGTGTTTCTTCTCTCCCCAGAGTGGCAACAACTGGCTTGAAATATTAAAAATTTTTTGTGACAGGTAGTGAGTTCCAGTATTTAAGAAAGTTTTTCTTAAGGGTTGAGAAAGAGGCTCAAGGTTCCACAGTAATTTTGAGGAAACTTCAGGCTCTTTCTAGGACTTCTCAGGTTACACCATTTAAAAAAAATCCTAATTTTCAACAAATGGCTTTTCCTTTCTGTGGTGCAGATAGGGGAGCCCCTAGAAGAACTCAGAGTTCATCTGCTGAGGTTGCCATTAACACCTGGGCAGAGAGTGCAATTAGGGACACATCAAAGAAAGCCTTTCCAGGGGCTTCTGAGTAAAGTGAGGGAAAGGGAAAAAGGGTTTTCCTGGGAGTGACAATACCTAATGGTAGTAATGGAGGATGTGAGGATGGAGGAAAGGGAAGAGTACAGCATGGAATGAAACCTCAGAGAGGAAGAGGATCGATTCTTGGGTGCCTATCACCACAGGCACAGCATGGCTCTGTTGTGCCTGGTGCAATAAATGTTTCCCAGTAACTGGCAGTTTACATAGTGTATGTTTTGGTTCTTAAAAAAGGCAGAATTTACAGAAATGATAACAAAAGGGTCTACTTGAAAAGCTTACAGTCTGAGGACAGAGATAGTCAAAGACAGCGGCCTACATGTGCAAGAGCAGAGGGGTCCGATGGTTGTTCAGCTCCTAGGTAGAACACCCGTCTGGGACTGTTACAACTGGTGAGAGTCTGCTGTGGATCCCAGTTGTTCAAAGAACAATGGCGAAGACGGAAGATGAAGATCAGCAATGCGTAGACAGGTGCAAGTTGAGGCTGGTGCAATCTGTGATGAAGGTCTGCCACATGTAGCAAGTCGGAGTGAGACAATTGTGAAGGCGAGAGCTTTCCCGGAGGAAAAAGCTGTAACAACCTTTCTCCTTCCTTCCTTTTATACAGTTCGAGCTCCTAGTTGGGCCTCCCACAGCTGGGTAGGTGCTCTTCCCTCCTTCGCTGGTCCACAAATCACTCACACTGTAATCTAGGTTGGGTTCCTAACTGTCAAATCCAGGTGTGATTCCCGATTGCCTCAAATTGACGTAACTTCTCCACTGGTTACACATAGGGAAGCAGAATTCTCTAACAATTTATAAAATTGATGTGCCTTTGAATCCTACTGTCCTCTCTCACCCAACCTAACTTGAGCATGAATGCAAGCTAACAACACATACAGAGAGTTCTTGCGGAGAAGTAGGATTTCATAACACATTCTGAAGGATGATGTTAAAGTCCTGTGGTTGTAGATAAAGCTATTAATTAACGAACGCTGATCTTACTGGATTCGTCCACTGAGCAATTACAGGAGAGAATAGTCACAGTATGCTTCCAGAGAGAATAATTTGAAGATGAGATTAAGAAGGGTTTCAGATAGGGTGCGGTAGTGCGTGCTGTAATTCCAGCTGCTGGAGGCAGGAGAATCACAAGTTCAAGGTTAGCTTGGGCAACACAATGACATTGTATCTCAAAACAAAAAGTGATAGGGATATGGGTCAGAGGAGTCCCTAAATTTGATTCCCAACACTGAAAAAAAGGTCTCCAGGAAATAAATTTCTCTAATGTTTAAAGGAGAATGAGTATTTTTATGATCACTTACAAAATAAAATGCAAAGTGAAAGATATTACTATGAAATGTTGGAAGAAAAACTGCACTAAAACCTTTGGAAAATTATTTTTTGTTCTCAGAATGAGAGAACATTATGAGCATTAGTGTTTTCCAAATTTTATTGAATCTTAAGTAAAATATTCTTATTTCTATACTTATTAGTTTCTCCTAAAAGGGTATTATTTTCATTGACTGTCATGTAATTTATCACTGTTTGCTACATATTTTAAACTTTTGCTTAGAAAGATTTCACCTTGAGTATGAAATATAGTTGAATTATTACATATAAAGCATCTTGAATAGGGCTGGGTACACGCTAAGCCCTTCACAATTTCTCTTGTTCTCGTGCGAGTGCAACTTTTTGAGATAGCAGTAGAGATTGAATCTAGGCCTTTGCACTAAACTTTATTTTTATCCCCTTTTTATTTATTTTTTATTTTGAGACAGGTTCTCATCCACTCAGTAACTGGTCCAGGCTGCACTTGAACTTTGGTTCCTCCTGCCTCTTTCTGGCAGAGCACTGCGATTACAGGTGTGAATCACTATGCCCAAGTTAAAATCATGTTTTGTAACACCAGTTTTATTTGGCTATGAGAGAAGCATGCTTAACATTTGGTCTCAACAATAGCAGTTACCATTTATTACTATTTATGAGATGCACTTTACACATAGTTTCATTTCTCACACCCTCTCAAGGCAATATGCTTTTTCTGAAGTTTTTTTTTTTTTTTCCTTTGGTTTGTTTTTGTTTTTTCATTCCATCCAAGTTAAGGAACTGGAAGATAAACAGTAATCTTTAGTCCTGTAGCCGGTAAGGGGAAGACCTGAATCCAGGTTTGACCCCAAGACCCCAGATCTTCTTTCCTTGCTCTTCTCCTCTCTTCTTCCTTCTTCCCCTTCTACATTTTTATTTTACAAAGCTCAGTCATGTACAGAAATAGCAAAATAACATAACAAACTCTGGCAAGTGCTTTCCTCTGTTCAACGATGGTGAACCTGAAGCTGAGTTTTCACGTCTCACCTAACCTCTCCTTCCACTCGCAGGTTATTTGCATAGAGTTCCCAAAGTTGTGTCATTCCAGTAAATATTTCAGTGTGTACCTCTATAAGAGAGTGTCACTTTAATTGTAAGCACAACCGTGATATCAATGTTATGCCTCCATGAAAACTACAGCAGTATTAGTCAATACGCATACACTCTGAAACCGTTCTCCTTGTCTTAGGAGGTTAACAGTTGGTTTGACTGAGACACCTACGTTGTGTTTTCAGAACTCTTCGCATCTGTAGTTCCTTTTTCCATTGGTTATTTTTCCCCTTGAGATTTATTGAAGGAGCTGGTGTTTGTCCTGTAAGTTCTCTGTGTTTGGATTTTGACCATTTCATCCCCTTTGTGGTGTTAAGTATATTTCTCTGGAAATTGTTACTGTTCAAGGTAGTGGGCTTCCATCCACCAAATTCTCTCCTACATGGCATCTAAATTCTGGAAAGAGATCCAAGCACTGTCCATTGGTGACATGTTCAGATAAGCTGCATGAACTGTCTGTGTGCACAGACATACAGCCTGGAATAGCAGGGGATCGTTAGGAGTCACAGAGGGGTGGGTCTGAAATCAGCTCTACAACTTACGATCTGAGTGACTTGGGGCAAATTATTTAATCTTTCCAAATCTCACTCCTTTTTAATTATTTACCTTTTTATTGGGAATTAATTGAACACAAAGCCTTTGCTCTGAGCTACATCCCCAGATCCCTTGTCATTGTTCATTTGAGACCAAGTCTTGCTAAATTGCTAAATTGCCCAGACGGAGCTCATCCTTGCGAGTTTCTCACCTCACAGGCTCAAACTTGTGACTCTCCTGCCTCAGCCTCCCAACGTTCTGGGATTACAGGCTGCTTGTACCAGGTCCAGCCTAAATCTTTTTCTTATTTGTTAAAAACGATCTGACTATAGAGCCTTCCCTGGGACTTTATTTTAAGGAACAAACATGATATCATTGGTCAGGTATAGCATGGTCAATTCTTAAAAAATGTGAGTTCTTTAAAAAATCAATTCTATTATTAGCACACCTATAGAATTTTCTGTAGTGTCTGACTTGCTCTCTCAATTAACCATTGCTCAATCCTTGTCTTTGCCTTCTCCTTGGCTCTGTAAGTAGGAAAATCACTGCACCGCGTAACTGGTATCCCAACTCAATCTAGTCAGGCCACACACCTGCCCGGGTGTTTCATCTCTGTGGCCAGTCCTTCGGTGGCCCGATCCTTCTGGGGCAGTAATTACAGCCCCAGTCCTACATGCATTCACCAGCAAAGCAGTCTGTGTGCATGTGACACCAGGTCTGTACGGGAGTGTTGGCAAATAAACTTCAGGGATTTTATAGCACGTCTAGGGCGTTAAACTAAAGGAAGGAAAAGCTATGGGACGAACAGTCAAAATGTAAGAAAAGATCCATATCATGCAGTCATGTCATCACCAATCTCAGTAGTAAATGGTGCTAAATTCCAAATTTAACAGAAAACAAGGACTCAAATATTTTAGTGAATGTCTTTAGCTTCAGACACCTGGTTTAGAAACACACTGCCACCTGTGCTGCATTAAACCTGCGGAAAACTCAGGAAGGAACTGCAGTGCGTGAGGCCAGAAAAGGCGGGGCTTTTGGACCCCTCAGGTCAAACAGCAGGCTGTAAATGACTCTTTTCCAAACAGACACATTACTTCCCAGGACTGTGGCCTGCCACAAAAGAAGGTACCCACAGCGGTTGTTCTCAGCAAGGGTTATACTACATGGCTATTAGGGGGAACAGAAGCAGCTCGATTCTCACCAATGACAGGAAATAAGGTCAAGTAAAGATAACAGGTCTTTGAATTAAAGAGCCTTTAAACACACATCCTGGCCTCACGCTTTAGTAGTGAATAAGAATTATGGAGCGGAGCCTCAGGTTGCCTTGCTCCCTTTAAGATCAGTCCTGAAACATACGCTCTGCCTGTCCTGTGTGGGGAGGTACCAGCTTCCTTGTACTTCTGCTCCTTTACATTCTATTGCCACTGTCATGCTACCGTGAGACCTGGGCTCTTTTCACCAGTTAAAAATCTCACAGGTAGCTCGTTTGATAGTCTTTCTGGTAAGTACATTCTGATTGAGAGCTCAAGTTTGCGTTGTTTTCGCCTAGGTGAGGGGGCACCTCTAGGCCTCCGCGGCCAGCTTGCTTCTGTTTTGCCATGTTTTTGAAGGACCAGATAACTAAATAGACTTGACTTAATTCTAGAAGATGGATTACCAGTTCTTGGGGATGGAAAACCCACAAAATAAACAACAGAAGGTTGTCATGTGGAGAGAGCCCTAGTTGCTGCACTGGATTCCCTGCTCTGTAAAGCAGCCTGTGTTTATCGTCTACCCACCTCAGTTTTCCCTCCTTGCAATGGCTGAGGGTACAGGATAGTAGCTGGGAGCCGAAAGGAGAAATTTAAATTGCATTTTGACGTTACAAAAATCAGTTTGATTATTTGAGTTAGTAAGCTGACTCTCCTACACATAACCAACTGGTTGATCAAATTCACTTTTTTCCCTTGATACTCACCAGCATTCACTCTGGTACATGTGACTATAAACCTGGGTTATTTCTGTTCATGACTGAAGAAAGCACCCAAATTTGTATCCCTAATGTTTTCCATTCTGCGGGTAAGCTGGGTGTGGTGGTGCACACCTGTAACCCAGGACTCGGGAGGCTGAGACAGGATTGCCGTGAGTCCAAGGCCAGCCTTGCCTCCACAGTGAGTTCAGGACCAGCCTGGGCTACAGAAAGAGACCCTGTCTCAAAATAAATAAATAAAATTTTTTCATTTTTTTATAATTAAAATACAGAAAGACCTTAATTTTGACAGATAAGTCTGATAACAGTCCTGTCACAGGAGTCGTTCAAAGATTACATGGGGTAATCCATGTGGAGGACATAGCCTGCTGCCTGGTTCAGAAAAAGAAGTGCTGTGGGAATTAACTCCTCACCAAGTTGTTGGTGCGGGCTTTGCAGCTCACATGTATATATTCACTGGCTTCACGAAGGCTTATGAACAAGTTTTAAAAACAGTAATAATCTTTTTATTCTGTAGGAAATGGGTTGAAGCCCTATTGTGTTTCTTTGCTATGGTTTGATTTTAAATAAATCTTGGGTTTCTTCGTTTTTACTTGAATTTTAAAAAAGCACAACTCTAGGTTCTTATGGTCTTAGGGCAGTTAAAGAATTATATATAAAATACACTTTCATTTTTGCAAACATCATATTTTAAAGAGTAAATGAGTATCGAAACAAAGAAGACAATTGGGCCACTGCTTTGAGATTACTATGTCTACCTTTTGGTGAATTATTGCTTGGCAACTTCTCACTCAATTGCATGTCGGGTCACATTATCAACTCGTCTTCCCTGTCATGTTCAAAGACAGCAGAGGATTCGATCCATAGGTTCATTTATTCCAGCACCAATGTCCTCCATTATGGACAAGTGTTCAATTTTTCAACTACCTTGCAACGCCATTGTTAAATAAACTTCAGATCAAGAAACTCCAAGATTTTTAGGTTTCCTATCACATCTGAAACTTGTATTTTTTTTTTTTTTTAGAACACTAGATATTCCCTATCTTTGAAGCCATCACCAAAGACATCCCTTCAAAATATTGGGATGGTAAATTCTTGTCCTGTTCCAAGCAAGAAGGGGCAAAACTGGGGTGGCTTTAATGATGACAATCATCACAGACGAGGTGCCCCAAAGAAGCACTTCTGTTCTCTCACGCATTCCCCTAACCATAGGCAATTCCCTCACAGCAGCAGCAATCTCTCCTTCCACGTGACGTCACTGTGCATCATCTAAGTGGACGGCCCCTGAGGCGGAAGAGGTTTGCACACATGTGCTGGGCAAGGCTCCGGGGCCTTTGTACAGTGTCTCACATTCCATGTGGGGGGAGAAGCGATGAAGGCCGTTTCCTGTTTAACTGAAACCTGGACTCATTTGAAGGGTATATATGTGACCCCGTTTGCAGTTGAAGACAAGTTATTTATCTAGGAGTGGGGATTTCAAAGGGATCTGTAAGCTGAGGTGAACTGCTTCTTAAAGGAAATGACTTAGGAGCACACAGGAGGAGTCTATAGGGGGCGCTGGCTGGCTTCCCAGCCCTGGTCAGGACTTAGATGGATTGTGGGCAAAACTGCTCAAAGAGTGAAGACTGTCTGTGTGCCTCTTCTTGCCATTAGGCTGCCCTCCCCTCGGAAAGCACTACAGATTTCATGGAGACCGCGGGCTCCCACTGAGGCCTTGGGTCCAGCCAATTTTAGGGAAGCCTGTCACAGGCTAGAGGTAGGACCAGCCATCACCTATGGTGGCAGACAGATGTCTGTAGGGAGACAAAGTTTACTACAGTGATAAAACAGCTTCCTGTGTGTGCAGCTGGCACTTGAGGAAGCTTTGGATAAGAAATATCTAGAAGAATCACTAGTAGAGTTGTCAGGTACATTACAGGGCACCCAGTTATATTCGAATTTCAGGGTTGAGATTATAGGTTGGCAGTGGAATGTGTGTGCTCAGCATATATGAGAACACAGCTTCAATCCCGGCACTGAAGAAAAAGCAAATTTCAAATAAAATAACAATTTTTTAGGTATAAGAAAAGTGTATCCTATGTAAACAAAAAAACGAAGTACATGCTGTCTTAAGCTCATGGTTGCCACCACCCCCACTCACCAGACCCATTTTTTGCAGTTGCTTTTCTCCCACTGGGAAGAAGCTGCTTTGCCTTGGAAGGGCACGGAATCACTTACAAGGACAGGATGAGTGGCTTCCCCCGAGTGAGGTGGTTAGGCGGGTATCCAACTCCCTGTGGCTGTCAGGTGGGACATTTTATGGAGTGAGTGTATTACGTGGAAGCTACTGCAAGACTGACCGCTGGGCCAGGTTCGCAGTGTCAGACTCTGGGTGTGTTCAAAGAGCCTTACTGTGTTCAAGTGTGCACATACTCTTTCATGTTAAGTGTTCAAGGAAAGGTATACTTATTATTAACCAAACTCTTGTCCAAAGCTTAATTTACTTTATAAATAATGTAATGCATACCCTTGTAATTTAATCTCTCCACAAATCTTTCCTTATTTCTTGAGGATAATTTCTAGCATTTTATAGGTGAGAAAAGTGAACTCTCAAGTGACAGTGTTGTGATGAAGACTTTGAAGAACATAGAGCAGGTTGTTAAGTTTTCAGGAATTTTGCCATCTGGTTATTAGCCACAGCAATGATTAACAATTAAATTATATATACTTATAATTAAATAATAGTTTTAGTAATTAAAGGTCGTGAATACCAAAGCTCCCCACGTCTTAGTAACTTACTACATTTTACTAATCTCCAAGTTCTTACCTGTTGTGTCTATGTACAGCAGAAATACTGGAAATCATTGACAGCTGGGTACTGTGGCACAGACCCGTAATCTGAGCACGTTGGGAAACTGAGGCAGAAGGATTATAATTTGAGCTCAGTCTGGGAAACTTAGTGACTTAGGGAGATCCTCTCTCAAAAAAGGAAAAAGAAAAAGGAGCTGGAGTTGTAGCATCATGTAAAGACCTTGGTTTCAGTCTTCTGTACTGAAAAAAGCCCACAGCCTGCCACATGCCGCTTGATAGAGTGATGTCATCTTGTATCCACTCCGTCGATACCATCTGCCCACAGGGCGTTCTGTGACCATGCTGGTTTTCAGATCTCCTGAGGCAGCATCTCCAGGTTTACGTTCAAACGACCTTGATTTCCGTCAATAATGGCCACCAAGTACAACAGCGCCACTGGCAGTTTGAATCTGCCATAGAGAAGTTATAAAGCACTTCCTTTAAGTGCAAAGAGAAGTGTCCAGTGAAATTACTGGAGTCTCTGGGAAAAAGTGAATCTATTCCTGAGACTATGAAGAAGACCAAAGAAATTCATGTTAGTTTTATCTCTGTGCCTCAAGCTAAAAAGTTATGGCTGTGTTTTATGGTAAGTGCTTAGATCAGACGGAAAAGGCATTAAATTAGAGAGTTAAAGTATCATTAGTGGTTGTAGGCCACCACTTGGCATCTTGGAATGCACTCTCTGCAGATAGGAGGGGACTACTCTACTTTTATTTTCTTGGAGGTTTGCCCACTTACTTTTTTGGGGGTTGGGGTGGGGCAGAATCTCACTCTGTAGTCCAGGCTGGTTCTGAGCTCACTATGTAGCCCAAACTAGCCTTGAACTCACAGCAGTCCTCTTGCCTCAGCCTCCCGAGTGCTAGGATTACTGACATGTGCCACCACACCCAGCTTATATGATGCTGAGGAATCGAACTCAGGTACTCAGCACTTGCTAGGCAAGCGCTTTAACCAGAGTCATTCCTCCAGCCCTTCCCCATTTACCTTAAAGGAGGCTCTTGTTATAGCTTACCTCTAAAATGCCCCCGTAAGTCTCATATATTTGGAAAGTGATTGGATCATGGGGGACACCATCATCCATTTGGTGATTTCGTGTACTATTAAGATGTACGGTTTCACTGGAGAAAAGGTGCTGGGGACATGACCTGGAGAGGCATATTCGTGTCCCTATTCCTTCCTTCTTTCCTTTCTGGCTGCCTTGTGGTAAATAGCTGCCCTGCCCCAGAGGCCTTTCCACTGAACCCTTCCGCTCTATTGCCTTTTCCGCTTCGAAACCAGCCAGTCGTGGACTGAGGCTTGTGGAATTGTGAACTAAAATAAACCTCTTCTCCTCTAAGTTATGGGTATCAGGCATTGTGTCTCCATGATGGGACAGCGACTGAGGTGGCTCTCTATATTTTGCCTAGCATTTAAAACTTTCTTTCAAGCATAGTGGTCACTGATACATAGGCTACCATGATGCTTGACATGGAAATCTGTGCGTTTTTTGACAGCCAATCTCCTAAATAGTTATATCTTACAGCCATTATTTCTTGCTGGCTCCCTCAAAATTAATTTTTGATCATGAGAAAAAATGGAATTTACTTCATGGAAATGCACCTTTTAAGGAAATGTGATTTGGGCTAACTCTGCAGTCAAGCCAGCGCATCCACAGGCCACTCAACTCCCATTTGTGAATGGCTCTTGACGGGCTAGGAAGCAGCAGAGCTGCCCAGCAGACACTGGCAGTCCTCGTGCCACCACTATTATAGACTCCTGTGATTCTTGGAAGGAAGGAGCAGAATTCCTTTAGACTGGCTTCTCAACTGCAAATAGCTGGATTATTGGCCAGAGGGGGCAGATCATTCAGAGTCGCAAGAGCTGGTTAGGAATGCCGAGGACTTTCCTACGATAAGCACGTGAAAAATAATTTTTTAAAGAAAGAATTTAATTGCAAACTCACTTATAAGATTTAAATACTTTGTCTTTGCCAGTTCCTGGCATTCCCTTTAGCCTGCAGGTACTCATTAAATGGGTAAGGGACGCTGCCCCCAGCACTGACCTTCGTACTTCCTGTGTAAGTGAGAGGGTTTGTAGCTGGTAGGTAGAACAGGAAAAGCCATTCTAGCCCACGGGACATAGGCAAGGATTGGCTGAGTTCCAAACCTTTATTCTTCTGACCATTTCTTTGAGGCCGCTCGCGTGGATGAGTGCTTCAGCATGCCACACGCCAACCAGGAGCCCCAGCTTTCTGTTCTGGAGGATGAGAGTCCTACTACTGAGTGCTAAACACATACGAGACACCAGCCTTGCCTTTAAAAACACGTATTTTAAAAAGAGTCAGAAAAGGCATTTTATGGTGTCCTAAGGAACAAGAAAAAATTCCTTAACCCACAATATGAATAAGTCTACGTGCATCCATTTTTTTCTAGGAGGGCCATTTCTACAGCCTGGCTTACATTGGAAAAAGCAGACCAGCCATTCCTGAGTCCAGCACTTGGTCTTTAGGAAAGAAAACGTGCCCATTTTTCCCTCTAGGTGTCATTCTTCAAGTGGAGGCTGCTGTCCTATGGGTTGTTGACCCACTGGAAGATTAGAGTCATCCCCGAAAGACGTAGCAATATCACAATATCTCGATGTTGAGAAACCTGCCCTGTCAACTCCCAATCCACTTTGGGGGTAGGAGGCCGCAAAAATCAAGAACAACAAACAAAACAAACATTTTGGCCCCTTAGAAGAGAGTCATAGCTCATTATTTAATGAAAAAAATGTATCTAATTCTGCTCAGAAAGAAAACTTACTTAAAAACTGTCCAGGGTAATGTTTCCTTACTTTAAAGCTAGGTTCCAGCCCTTCTTCCAATTCTCATCATGGAAGTAGGATTCCTGGATGAGATGATTTGAAATATCCTATGGATAAAGGGAGCAGCTGATGTGGTGGGGGTTGGCTTGTTGGGAGGGAAGTGAGTAGACTGGATCTGGATGCCTGTGGGCTACAGGAAGTATAGGTGGGCTGAGTGAGTGGTTCCCTGGCAGTAAGACCCTGCTGTACTCACGCCTGGAGTCCTTGCCACTCTCTTCCCTACTAGCCCTGCCCTGAGGGTAAGAAAGTTTCCTTACTGAGGAGAAGGATTCAGACACAGATGCTGCAGGGCACGGGCTTGTTCTGGCTTGCCTGTCTTCCTGGCAAGACAAGCAGCTGTTAGAGGCCGGTGATGACTCCTTGTGTCTCGGGAGGAGCTGTCTGCATTTCTAGGAGACAATTACTTCCCAAAGGGAAAGAAATAGGTGCCAGGCTGTGGAAGGGACCAATTATTGGGGGCTTTATTTTGCAGAATTATATCTTTGAGAGAAGTATACATTATAGAATCAAGTGTGGAATATTTAATTAGCATGGAATTATTTCAGTTCTTACCTGCTGTGTGTATGCATCCAAGAAGGAGAATTCTTTGTACATATCTCAGGAAATGGTTTCCAACTTGCTTTGCTGCCCTGAGAGTCCTCGGTTACAGCATGCTGTGGGCAAGTGCAAACATAGGATTTTATGAATAGGGTTTTCTAATTTGCTTGTCTTTTGAATAATATTCTTAAACTTTAAAATTTAACAAGCACCCTAAATATTCCTATCAAAGGTAGGCATTTCTGCTAATATCATCATAATCAGATCTAAGGGATTGAATAGGCCATGGGCATCTTCCCAAGCCAAATACCTGTGACAGAAGAATTTTCCAGGCATTTTTGGAAAGTGTAGGACCTTGCGTTACAAGAACGCTGAAAGCCTGGCATCCATATTCCAGAGTCTCACAGTGGGTCTGTTTGATGGTTAATGAATCAAAGGAGAGATCAGACCTTGACCTTTGAACTAATGCCATTGATCTCACACAGCAAGTATAACAGCAAACAATTCCGGATTTTGGAATTCTATTGGCTGCTCATTCTAGTTTTACTATGTACAAGTTACATAATCTTGCAAAACGTAATCAACTTCTTTGAGCATTATAAAATGGCTTTGAAAAATAGCCTCAATTTGAAAAAAGGCATAATCAGAAAGATTTCAAGTTACTTCTTTCTCTCTCTCTCTCTCTGCCTTACACTCAGAGGATAACTTGATCCTTTTGAAGTATAGTAGATGCTCTGAAATTTACATTCTAACCTGAATATATCTTCCAGGGTTTAGCACAAATTGTGGTTCTGTCACGTTAAGAGGCTCAAAAATAAAACTCATCTGTGCTGCTGTCATCCCACCAGAATCAAAATAACACAAACCCCAAAGCCAATATATGCGGTTTTTCTATTTGATTTCTGGTTTGTTGATGACACTGCCCTTATCCAAGGTGACAGGACTTGGAGTCTATCATCTCAGTCTCCCCTGTGACGTCCATTCTCATCTACTTACTCTCTAAATCCAAGTTCTTTTTCCTCTCTCCTTGCCTTCTGTCCCCTTCTCATTTGTGCCATTCTCAGTGCCGGCGCAGATGCAGTACGACATTTCTGTGAAGAACGTTAGGACTGCTCACTTGGTCCCTGGTTATGGACTCAGAGTCTCCTCTGTTTCTGGAGTTGATGCTGCTCTCACTCTTCCACTCTGTCATTGTCCCAGCATCCCATGCAATCTTTTCTGTAGATTCCTGTGTGGCGTTTCCTGCTCATGAGCCTTCAAAGATTCTACCTGTGGTACAAGAGAATTTCCTGATTCAACCTGCCCCATATTCCTGTTCTGACCCAATGACTCGCTTTCTCTGATCCAGCCACGTGTGTCCATTTACTACCATTGTCATTCCCTTCTCAACCAAAGTCTTCCACTGCCCATCTACCTACCTCTTCCTGTGGTTCCCGTGTTGTCTAGGAGGGCTTCTCGGCTTTTCCTGAGCATTCTACTGCTTCCTTCAATGTACACTCCATTCTTAGAGCTACACACTAGAATCGAGTAAGATATAACATTGAGATGCCCCAAGAACCACCACGCTGCCCTGGGAGATCATGCAGGTCAGCAGGTGGGAGTAGGCTGCTCTGGTGTCACATGGATCTGGGTCTAAATTTAAACTCTGCCATTTATTAATTGCTTAACATTAGCAAAATGTTTAGCCTCTCTTGCCCTCCATTTCCTTAGCTGTCAAGTTGAGTAATAGTAGTGCCTACTTTCTAATGTTGTTGTGCCCTAAGGGAAGGACTCATGGAAAAGCCCTCAGCAGAGTGACTGCAGTGGCACCAGTTAAGTATTCAATAAATGAGTGATACTGTCTTTTATTTCTTGCATTGTGTAACTTTCCATGGGTGGTTTATCAGTAATAAACCAAGTTTCTTGTTTCAGGGCCATGTAACTTTTACACATGGGTGTCATTGGTTAAAATGCTACAAGTGGAAGTCAGAGGATTGGAATTGGTATTTGACTGTATTCTAAGACCTTTAAGGCCTGGAATATTGCCTTCACCTCTGTGTTTATAGTCCTGGAAGGAGAACATAGTAAGCACTCAAAAATAAATGTTTAATTCAACACAATGTTGAGTTACAAAAACGTCATTGCAATGATCTCTGGCCAGTTTTCATTCCTGCTTGTGTATTTTTAAAAGCAATGCTGGGATTCAGTCACTCTTTGCCGTTAAAAAAGTGTGTATGTATATGTGAGTGTATATGTGTGTGTCTGTATATGTATGTATGAACACACACTTTTAGATTAGCATTATTCTTATACCCTAGCTTCAATGATATCAGGGTGCATTCCTCTTTCTTCTTCCCCATCCTTGACTCTCTGGCTGCAGATGTGACCATAGTTTTATGTCAGGATTATAACTAAGCTAGAAGGGCCTTCCTGGAAGGACAGCTACCCACATCTTACCTATGGGTAGCTTTATCTTAGGGTTAAGTCCTCAGAAACCCAGTTTTCACCAAGATAGAAGAGATCATGAAGGAGGAGCTCACTGAGTCTTTAGATTACTGAGAAAATTTGGCATTTTCTTATAAATCTAATTTCACTTACCTATCATTATATTGCCTGTTATGGTGTGGTTCAAGCACTGTGGAAGTTCCTAGTGTAAATTTATACAGGGGGTTAGATATGGGCACGTAGGGTTTGCTTTGTTGACATGCCTAGGTTTTGGGTGTGTGGTTGTGTTGTGTTGTATTGTGTTTTGTTTTGTTTGGTATCGGGGATTGAACCCAGGACTGACCCACTGAGCTACATCCTCAGTCATTTTTAGTTTTTATATTGAGACAGGATCTTGCTAAGTTGTTGGTTGCCCACCCTGGGTTTGAACTTTGATTTCTTGCCTCTGTTTCCCAGAGTGCTGGTATTACAGGTCTATACCACCTGGCCTAGATGAGTTTTAAAATAAACTTAAACTTACATAAACTTACATAGTTAGCACAGTGGTGAATGAATGAATGGCAGGCTGGGTTTCCTCCCCTCATCTTCCTCTCATCTCCCTCTTTTGTTTTCCTCTCCACTTTTCTCCCTGTAGAAATAGAGAGGAGGACAGTGCATCAGAGTAGTGACCACTGTTATCTGTGTAACCTCTTCTCAGTCTGTAGTTGTTTACTATGGAGAACATGAAAGACGAGCTGCCCCCTAGGGGTCTGGAGGACCTCAAGGATCGGCTCTGCTCCTCTCAGTGGGCCAAGTCTCAGAGGGGACGACCAGGGTGGTAAGGAGAGCCTAGTGTTCTTGAGGGTGAAAGGAAAAAAGAAACTGGAAACAAGGGAATGCGGGGAAGGCCTCAAGTTTTCCTTCTGTCATCATTGTTAAAGGGATGTTTTCCTCACAGACTTGGAAAGGCAGCGGGTCGAGAAGCATCTCTAGACCTTGTGGTCAGCGTGTGGCAGCCATGGTGGGAATGGGATAATCCTGCTCTTTGACTTGGGACAAAACTTGGCCACAGTTTGATCACATCATTCCCTAAAACAGTCACTCCACTCCGGCTAAGCATGAATATCCCTTGGTTTTGTGGCTTTGCCTCAACCCGTGTCAGCAGGACTGTCTGTACCTCCACACCTGGATTCTGGGTCTGCAGTTGGCTGTTTAGATTGAGGGTCTGAAACACAGTTCTTTCTGTTCAGTCCCTGCCACTTCCTTCTTCTGCTGCAGGGACCCATAGCTACTCCAACCCTACCTAGGGAAGTCAGAGCCATCTTTGCTAGGACGTCTCTTTTTCTTTGGTTGTGAGTGTTGGAATGGCTTTATGGCTGAACTCTCTGGTATAGGGAAAAATGGATGTCTCAGCACTGAACTTGGAATGGACAATGGGCAGTGGAGAGTAGGGAAGAAGGAAAACACAAGTGGGATTAAATAATAACTTTAACATAAACTTATTAAATAACAAGAGGAATTAGGAGTTCTTCACTATCTCATAAGCCAAGAATGAGGAGGATCTCCTAGGTTGTCCCGTGGTACCAAGTGGCCTGGAAAGAAGGGGAATCTGAGAGGGGTGCCTGGTGGGGTGACCAAGGATCATGGATGTTGGAGAGTACAGAACAGGGAAGAGGAGCACAGATCGTCACTCGTGGGGTAAGTGGATAAAAAGGGCTCTTCTAGGAAAAAAAAAATGAAAGATTTAGTTCTTCCACTAGAATTCATGCTCGTTAGCTGATAGGCGACTTCTGAAGGTCATTAACCCATGCTGTCAAACTCCTTGTCTCTAGGACAGAGGTTTGAGCCACAGGACAGGCCTCAGCTCTGAGGTAGGCTCTGAACTCTGGCTCTCTTAATTGCTGTGTGAGCTGATTGTACAACTTGGAACAGGTCATGTTTAAATTTCTTAAAATTTAAAAAATTTCAAATTATATATTTAAAAAACGTAATACTTACACTTGTTTTGGGGAATTGGTACATAGACAAATGGCAGCTTTATCATTTTTATCTCTCTTTCCCCCCTTCTTCTCCCCTCTTCCCCCTTGGAGCAGGTGATTTTGCTTATCCGTTTTCTAAGCTGCTTTTTGGAAAATGGATCAAGTAATAGCACCAGACTACTATTGTTGTTTGGAGCACAATGGGGTAGACTCTATAGACAGCTCAATGTGGGAAATGCCCAATAAATGGCAGATAATTAGATGTTTAGAACAATGAAATTTTAATTCAGTCATGTACTTATCAGCAAATGCTAGTTGATTTAGTTATGACCTATTAATCCATTCTGATCATACCAAGCCATCCTAGCCTGGCAGTGGAGCACATACTTCCTGCTGGATATGTACAGATACTGCAGGAGAAAGGGCATGCTGTGTACTGGGTGAGGCAGGACTGTCTTTGAAAGGAATCCTGTTGCAGACAGAGAAGTGGCCTCACCTCTGGGGAGATGATGGGATTATAGGGCCTGAGGCTGGTCCCGAAGGAATAGGGTTTTAGGACTGGATCAGAGATGACAGCTCCCCTCTGGACTTCCATGTGCTCTGGGCAAGCGTCTCTTATGATAGAATGTTGTGAAACCTCTTTTCTTCCTTGGAGCACTTAGTGATGTTGAACTACAGGCCCAACCTCATCTTATTTGCAGGGGACTTTGAGGGGAGACTTGAACTTGGCTCGTGAATTAGGTTTAGTCATGTTAAATCTTGTCAATCTGCCCAATGGGAGTCAACCTAAAGGGAAGACTGTAGGGTCCTTGGAGAGAAAAAGTGGAGTGAGAATCTAGGCAGCCAGTCAGATTAAGCCCAAGGGTAAGAACGTTCAGGTTTGCCAGTATTCCTGGCCCTGTTTCTATGCCTGCTCCCTTAGGGATGTTCTGGGAAAGGGCTGAGGTTCTCAGGTGACATCCATCACTTAGATCCCAGTGCTTGCTTCTACTGTGGGAACCCAGGGCATCAGTGAAGCTCCCTGGAGGGAGCCAGTCCAGTGTGGGAGGCAGAGGCTCAGGCAGCACCCTGTGGGAGACAGAACCACAGCTGCTGGCCAGTGGTGGTCCTGCGAGTCAGCGCCTCCTGAGTGAGAGGCTTCTGAGCTGCATTGTATGGGCCTAGGCTATGAGTGACCTGTGAATGTGAATTTCTACCTCTACTGAAAGGGCATAATCATGGCCGCAGTGCCTTAGATTGCTGAGATTCTAGAAGAGCACCCAGAGCATAATAGGCATTCAGTAAATGATACTCGTGCTGTTTGAGAGCAGTCCAAGAGTTGGAGCTCCTGGTAGGAAGAGTTGGAAGTGACATTTTGGGAAGACTGGGCAGTTTGGGCTCTGGCTATCAGTGTGACCATTGTACTCTCTGGAAGAGTAAAACAGAGGACACCTGAGTAATTTGCAGAGGAGCTGCTTCCCTGCCATCTCTCACCAACTTGTTGGTTCTGTAGCCGCTGGTCCTATATCTGGGCCCAGAGAAGACACTGATTTATATAAAACTCATGGGTGATACATTGATTTGCATCAACCTGATAGCTCTGCACCTCGTTTGTTAAAATAGCCAATTCAGGGCCAGTGAGGGTAGAAGAGTGTTTCTTCCCAAATATTCCCTGTGACTTGCATCTGATGCAGGGGTAACTGTAGGACAAGTTACGCTCAGTTGCCTTTGCGTTGATCTTTCAGCTGGACGCTTACTTGCTTTCCAGCTGCGTTACAGCAGTCTAGCCTCCTCCTGCCGAAACCTCCTCCTGCTGAGAGCCCCCCAAGCTTTCAAGGCCTGTGTTGAAGTAAGCCATGACCTTTCCCAGAAGTCTTTATTTGCACTTTCTCTTTGGTCATTATAAAATTCATACTCTCCCATAGTTTACTGTACCAGATTCTTTTGTGCTGTGTGCTCTGTGGGAGAGTAAACACATGCAGACAGGTACCTTATTTGCTATGGTATCCCATGGCGTAGCGTAAGGCACACTAACGCTGAAATACCACCTGTGGAACAGGCAAAACCTTCATCCCCATTTTGCAGGTGAGAATACTGTATTAGCTTGAGTTCCTTTCAAAAGACAGAACTTACGGATCTTAGCACAAAAGGGTCTATTAGGAAGGCTTACAAGTCCAAGGATAGAGGTGCTCCAAGATGGCTGCTCCGCCAAGCAGTAGATCTCACGTCAGAACAGCCGGTGAGGTGAGAATCGGCTGTAGATCTCAGGTGCTGAAGAAGGCTGCTTATGATCAGTACTTGGAAGTGTTTTTTCCATGTTTCCCCAGCAGTTCCTCTCTCCGAGTAACTTCTCATCCTCCACCATTACTCAAGTTCCAGCTCTGACATTGCAGTTCCTCTCCCCGAGTAACTTATCCTAGAGCGTTAGTGTATAGAGTGTATTCATGTCTTACGAAAATGTTCTAGTAATTCAGTTCCCTTTTCTATTAAAGTCATTGCATTGAATCATGGTCTCAAAGAAACTTTTTAAAAATCCATTAATGAAAATGTTAATACTGCAACAGAAGATCATGATATCCATCTAGACTCAAACATTTATTGGGCAAAGCAGAGAAATGATTAAATGAAAATCAATCAAACCTGCCCCAAAGCCCTGTCTTGTCCATGGTGTCACATACCAGCCACACTCACCCTCTCATCTGCTTTTGGGGCACTAAACGCAGTCAGCTGAGACCAAGCTACCGTGTAAGGAACAGATTAAACTAACATCCATCAAGGTGAAAGATAATTATTACTTGTGTCAGACAACACCTGTTTTTGCAGCATTCCTCAACTTCGTTAAAGTGGAGACAGGCTAAACTTTCCACTGAATTTTCTACCTGACAGTTGCTCCAGGCAGGGCGTCTGCAGAACACCCTTGCTATGTTTACATTTTTGAGGCAGATTAAAAATGTCATGTGTGAAATATAACCTGAAAATCTCACACTGTAATATATTAACATATATAAATACAGGGCCTGAATGAAAGTCCATATGAAGGCAAAGGCAGGCCCTCAGCTGCTTCTTAAACAGAAATCTTTCATCGGCCATCTTCCATGATGTTAAACATGCGATCATCCGCAGACACTCCTCATCCTTTAAATCCTGGCACAGCCAATCACTCGGCACGTCACAGTTCTGGGACTATTCATCACGTCTCAACAGCTCATGCCTTCTTCCCAATGGAGAGCCCGAAGTCAGGTGTCATTTGGAATATGTAAGCTCCGTGACCTCTTGTCACAGGGTTGATGCCAGACTCTGATGACATTTGTACTCGTGAAAGGAATCTCTGACCTCGGGCAAAAAAAAAAAAAAAATCTGAAGCAAACTGGGGTTTTCTGTCTGTGTGTTTGGTTTTGGTGCGACTAGGGCGGCAATGCTGATGGCATTGACAAGTGCACTCCCTGGCCGTCCCCGGATGGAGTACAGGAGAGGACCCGGTGCACTTTTAGATGTTTCACCCGGGGCACCTTTTGTGCATGCCCAAGTGACAAGAGAAGAAACAAGGAGAACAAGCTCGCTCCTTCTCTGGGGAAGAGAGCGTGGCCTGGAGACTTTCTGGGCATCAGTCTCATCTTTAGCATTTGTGTCGACTTCAGGCATGATTTCTTTTGACACGGTTTAAATACGGCTTCTAGCCCAGCTGAAGGTGGGAGACTCGAGGTTTCCCTTTGATACACGTGTTGGCATTCAGTGGCGTTTAGGATCCTTATTTCTTGGGATTACAGTAATAAGTACATATATAAATGTGTGCACGTGTGTGTGTGTGTGTGTGTAGCCTGTAGTCACCCTCAACTTCTCATCCTCCACCATTACTCAAGTTCCAGCTCTGACAGAACCCGGATCCGGGCTCCTCTACTTCTCCCGCTCCCAAGCCACCCCTCCGTCCTGTCCCTGAGGGTTGTGGCAGCCCTGCGTCTTCCCTCGTCAATCCAGTCTGGCCCCCAGTGTCCTGTTTACTAACAGTCATTTGTCCCAAACACCCTTCAGCTCATTGCTTTCCATTCTCCTGCCTTTGCTGCCTTAATAATCTTGCTTCAACTTTGTAAACCAACTATATCAGATAGGATGCTTTTGATGGCAAGTAACAACAACAAAAAGATTCAAATACAAGGAAAATGTATCCTCTCACAATTCGGGAAGTCCAAGCACAGGGAAACCACAGGTTGGTTGTTTCCAGGACTGGCTGCACAGAGCCAGGCTTCTCTGCCTCTCAGTCCTACTTCCCCTTGTGTACTCATTTCTCTCTAAAGCTGAGTGGCAAGGTATCTGGAGGAACTTCACGCAGTGCAGTCACACCTGGCAGTGTCCAGATGAGGAGGAGGATCTGCTCCTCAGAGCCTCTCACCTGCAGACTTCCCTTCTTTCGTGCTCTGGGCTCATAACCGCTCCTGTATCAACGGTCGGCAGAGCCTGGCATCACTCAGACCCATTGATTCTCTCTCGTTGGACAGTGGGGATTATGTCAGCTTCCCTCTGGACATGTGGCTCCAGAGGAGAAGAGAAAGACCTTGAGGTTTTTTTTCTTGAGGAGAAACTGGGGTGTTATGAGAAGGAAGCAGAGGGAACTCATGCGGTTAGGTAAGCAACAGCATCCGCCGGCAGATTTTTTGGAATAGGGGGAATTCTACTGTTCCCTCAATTCACCATGTTCTGCCACACCTACCAGGGCCTTTGAATTTGCCCTTAAGAATGTCCTGTTGCCTAGTTTTCTCTGCACAACTCTTCTTCATCATTAATAACTATTAATTTCCTATTTCTGCTATATAGCAAATTACCACAAAACCAGGGGTTTAAACAACATATTTATTATAATTCTGGAGGCCAGAAGTTTAAATGAATGGGCTTAAATAAGGGTTTGGGGGGCCATGTTCCTTCTGAGGGCTCTTTTCCTTTCCAGCTTCTAGAGGCCGCCTGCTCTCCTTGGCTCACAGTTGCAGCATTCTGTCTTCTGCTACACACTCTCTGGCCCTCCTGTCTCTCTTTAAAGGATGTGTGTAATTATATTGGCCCACACAGAATAAAGTCCTATTTCAAGACCCTTAATCACATATGCAACGTCTTTTTTGACATGTTAACGTAACACTTTCACAGATTCAGGATTTTAGCTGCCCCCGTGATCTAGGGGAATGCATTTCCTCTGTGATACCTTCCCTGACTCCGTTCCAGAGAGGTCAGGCTGGCAGAAATATGAAGACGGGATTGAAAGGGCAAGGAACGTTTGCCGGTGGTTGGAATACTACTTTTTTTTTGGCTGTCCAGGTGCTCTGTAGCCCTCACCCTCCTCTGACCTGCTGTCTGGGCATGTTTTCTCACCTCCCTTTCTCTGTTTTTTGACCTGACATTGAACTTTTCTCAGGTCTGAGTCAAAGAGACTTTCTACCCAGCCCATTGTGGTTTGTGGGGGCATTCACTGAAGGAAATGAAGAGGAAATTCTGCCCACAGGACAAAGTGCTGGCTTTATCTGCCCCCAGGTTACTCTGATTTTTCTAGAGTGAGCCGTTCTATTCTGACCGTAAGCTGTCCTAGCTAGACTTGGATTCCAATGTGTGGAGGACCGTGGCTCAGATGATACTAGGATATCCACTGTTTGTCTGTCTGTCTTTCAGTCTTTCATACCTACTGTGCACTTGGGAGAGACATGATGGTGCTTACCATTGCTGGCAGGAACAGTGTTGTCTGCTACAGAGTGAGAAATGGAAGTTCATTGTCAATGAACTTGTTCACAAGCATTCCCAGGAAAACCCAGAGGAGAGCAGAGAGGAAAAAAGCCAATCGTGGATGTAGTCTCAGGAAGAGTGACTTTGGCTCAGTACCCTGAAGAGCTCTAAGACATGTAGGTGTCACCTCAGACTGGCCTGTGCAGACGCAATCATAATTGATTAAAGGTTGCCCTTAAAAAGACGTAAATGCCCAGGTACTCCAGCTTTCCAGGGTTCCCAGGGAAAGGGATTACAGCAACCAGAGGGATCCAGTAGCCTTGGAAATGGCATCCTGATTCAAGCAGATCTGGGCAGAGCACTGATATCCTCTACCGCTCCAGGGAAGGCCTTGTATTCAGGGATTTCCTCCTCTTGTGAGGTCTAGTCATGTCCACCTTAGCTCGTCACTTAGTCTCACTCCCATTCAGGGCTCAGCACCACACCTGGCCTCTGCAGAAAGCTGGTCTTCCCAAGCTCAGACATCCTGAAGTTCAAGCTTCAGATCACACTGTGCCTTCTTGGGTTGGCCAGGTTGTAGAATCCAAAGAAAGAAGCCTGCTTCCTTTAGAAGCCTGTGACTTCTTGCTGACTTTTTAGCCACCATTCTGGACCAGCCTGGGCTACAGAGTGAGACCCTGCCTCAAAAAAAAATTCATTGTATGAAGATATTGGCTCTACCTTTCTCCAAGGGAGGCTATGCCAAGGGTATTGTTCATTCTAGGCAGAGAGTTTCACCCAAGGATTCTAGCTCCCTTTCCTTGAGGCTCTAAATCATTAAAGGCCACAGTCATTTTTTCAGGTATTAATAAAGGATGTTGCCCAGTCAGGTAACTCTGAAGAAAGACTTTTCAAAAAAGATAGCTCTTTACTTAAAAAAAAAGCAATAGTGACCTTAGTCTACTTAAACAGATATAACTAAGTAATAGTAAGAACAACATTGAATGCTTGAGTAATATGCCATTCATTCTACTTGCATGAGTTTGCTTGATTCTTTAATAAACCAACAAGGTGGGAACAATTGTTGCCACCATTTTCCTGCTGAGGAAGTTGCAGCTCCACCTGGCTGATGTACAGAGTTTGCAGAACTGAGACTTGAACCAAGTCTGAGTCCATAAACCCTATGTTCTACATCATCGATGACTTTCATTGGCTCCTACCTCTCTGTAAAAGAAGAGTCTCCTCAGAGTTCAGGGCACTAAATAGAAACATATCTGTCAAGTTAGAGTTTTTTTCAGAACTTTGGATTCCAATGGTGCTTATTCAGCCTATTTATCAGATTCCTTACCCAAGAGTGAAGTCGAAAGTGGACTCCTTCTCTCAAATCCTTTTCAGATGTGTTGGCCAACAAGACAGACTTCACTCCTACGTGAGTCACTATGCAAACCAGTTCATTTCCGCTGTGCTTTTCTAGGAGAGGGGCTTAGACCCTCCACATCGGCTCTTTGTAGAAGAATTTCTTGGAAGCCCCACCCAGTATCTACTGCTTTTCTCTTTTTAGCCAGAATCATATCAAATGTCTCCCCAATCTTAATTGAAAAGAAAGCTGGTTAATAAGGGTTTTTTTCTTCCCCTTAGCTGTACCATCAAAGCAAGTATTTAATTAGGAAGAAGGAGGATAAGGGTTTCTGGATAAACAGACAATCTTGTCTGCTGCATCCCAGATCCTGTTTTCACTGACTTCTTTTATGAACCATGATTTCAACCTTGGGCCAATATTCCAAACTCCTTGATACTTACTTTTTCAATGTTTTAGTGTATCACAGAATATCCAAACTCAATATATTTTCAATAGAATTTATCTTCTCACATCTTCTCCTCTCTATTCATGCCTAAGTGAATTCCAACACTGTCCACCCAGAACTTCCAGCCAGAAATACAGGTGTCCTCTCTATTTATTCCTGAGTTTTCACATCCCGTCAGTCACTGAGCTTATGATTTTGCTTCTCATTTCTATGATCTCTGCTTTTTCTATCCTTCCTCTCCTTTATCCAGCAGTATATGAAACGCATAGTATATGATGACCAAATAGGGTTTATACCAAGACTGAAAAGGTGATTGAACTTCATGAAATCTATCAATGAAATCTATCACCAGATGAACAAATTAAAGGGAAAAACCACAGGATCATAGATTGAGAAAATCATTTAATAAAATACAATTTTTTTCTTATAAATAAGATCAAAATACTTAGAAATGAATTTAGTCAAGGAGATGCCAGATTTATACTCTAACCCACAAATTATTGATGAAACAAATGAAAGTCTCAATGGAAAGACATCCTGCGTTTATGGATTGGAAGACACTAACTACTAATGAGGTCTATAGATTCAATGCCATCATTGTCAGAATCCCAACATTCAGATTTTTTTTCTTTGCAGAAATGGGGAAGTTGATCCCAAAATTTACATAATTTCAAAGAACTACGAAAAGCCAAAACACTTTGAAAAAGAATAATTAAGTTCGAAGACTCATACTTTCTAATTTTCAAACTTACTATAAAAGATTATAATCAAAACAGTGTTATACTGAAGTAGGGATAGAAATACAGATTCATGGAATAGAAATAACAGCTGCATTAGCTTGGGCAAAATACCAAAGCGTGGTGGCTAAATGGTAGACATTTATTTTTCACGGGTCTGCAGTCTGGAAGTCCAAAAGCAAGGTGTTGACTGCTCTTGTTCTTAGTGGGCGTTCTTTCCCTGGCTTTTCTCCCAAGGCAAAAAAATTCATTTGGGAACCTCACCCTTATAACCCACTCCAATTCTAATCTTGTCTTGAAGACCCCATATTTAAATATTACATTAGGAATTAGGGCTTTAAAATACAAATATTCTTTACATTAGTTTCCTCCCTACCCTATCTGTTGGTAGACTGATACTTTTCCAAATATTGCTCAAGTCATCACCTCCGTGATGGCTTTCTAAAGTCTCCGGCCACAGTTGACCCTGACCTTGCTCTTCTTTGTGTATTTTCATCTTTCTGGTAAATACATCTTAATGATGGCATTATCACTGCTGCCTCCATTTGGTGGAGAGATTTTTGAGAATAGAGCCCTGCCTCTTTGCTCTGCTGTTTGCTCAGCTCTTGGTTGCTTATGAGCCAGTTGCAATGAACTGTTGGTATGGAGATACACACCCAAAGCCGTGGAAGCACCCAAAGAAATGGGAGTAGGTCTTGCATTCTTCAGGCACAGGGGAAGAGTTTTCTGGGCACAGGGAACAAGACATTCAAAAGTATGGAGGCACAAAAGACCTACCTTATTTGGAAGAGAGGTGAGAAATTTAATGATGGGAAGATAGACATGAGCCTAGAGAAGTTGGTTAGATACTAAGAATCTGCATTCTAAAAAATGTAGGCTTGAGGAACAGAGATCAAATAGAGGCTTTAAAGCAAGAAAATGGCATAAGATCTGTGTTTCAGCCTGGACTCTACAAAAGGCAGAATTGACAGAAATTATAAGAAAAAAATAAGATCTGTTTGAAAGGCTTACAAGTGCGAGGATAGAGTTAGTCCAAGATGGTGGCCTGCACGTGCGATAGCTGGAGGGTCCGATGGCCGCTCAGCTGCGAGGTAGAGCTCCCGTCTGAGACTGCAGGACAGCTGGTGAGAGTCTGCTGTGGATCTCGGTTGTTCAAAGAACAATGGCGAAGACCCGAGACTGAGGGTCGGCAACTGAAGATCAGAGCTGGGCAAACAGGCACAAGTTGAGGCTGGAATGAATCTGTGATGAAGATCTGTGGTGTGTAGCAAGCAAGTCAGCATTGTAGACAATTGCAAAGGTGAGAGGTTTACCAGGGGAAAAAATCTGCAACAATCTTTCTCCATCCTTCCTTTTATGCACTTGGAGCTCCCAGTTGGGCCTCCCACATCCAGGTGCGTGTCTGTCCCTCATTCACTGGCTCACCAATCACTCACACACACCTATAAACTCTAACCCAGGCGTGGTTCCTAATTGCTTCAAATTGACAGAATCACATTTTTCGAAAAGGTACGTGTGGGGGATTGGAGTATAGTTCTGTAGTAGTGTGTGTTTAGTAAGCACACGGCTCTGGATTCAGTCTTCAGTGCGAGTACAGAAAAACTCTAGAACTCCACAGTGAACTATGAACTTTGAGTGATAGTGATAGTGTAGGTTCATTAATACGAACACATGCACTACCTCGGTGGCAGTGTTGATAATGGGAGAGACTCTGCCTGTGGGAAAAGGGAGTTAGTGGGAAATCTCTGAGCCTCCCTTTCAATTTCAGTGTGAACCTAAAACTGCCCTAAAGAATAATATCTACTAAAAACAAACAGAGCTAACTCGAGCAATAGCAGGCTTCCAATGGGCGGCCTTTGTAAGATCATTTTCTGCGTGTGTTCCAGAGGCAAAAATAGCCAAATTTTTCACTGGGCCTTCGTTTCAGTCACTTTCTCGTTGCTGAGATACAATACCTGACACCCACCAGTTACAGGAGGAAATGTTTACTTTAACTCACATTTCAGAGGTCTTAGTCTGTTCACGGTCGACTGGCAATCCAGTGTGGCAGAAGGATCTGGCAGAGAGCAGCTGTTCAGTGTACCAGGAGAGGAAGGAGAGGGTTGTTGGGGAGAAGCCAGGGCGCCAATACGTGCTTCCAGGCCACACCCCTAGTCATGGCCATTCCCTAAGTGATCGGGTCCTCCCAACCTGGCCCCTCCTCTCCGCAGCATATGAAGTCTAACAATTCGTCCACAGCTTTCAGTTAGCTCCCATAGTCTGGTCACTTGCAAAATGCATGAGGCTTTCGGGGGACGTTCCAGACCCAAATCATAATAGCTTTGTAACTGTTGATAGATACCGTTCTATAACTCACACAGGATATAGACATATTCTCTAATGAGAAACAAGAAGTGAAGGGAAAACCTAGGGGAAGTGAGTGTCTGAAGTTTGAGCCTAGAAAAACATGTGACGTGTTTTCAGCACACAGTATTAGACTGGACAAATAGAAGACCAGAAACACAAGGGTAGGCTGGGAAGCCACCTGGCCAAGAGACAACAGAGAGTTGGATGAGGCGGGACCTATACGAGGGTATCGGTGAAGTTCAGAGTTTCCACAAGTGACCAGAGAAATTTCTTTCAGGATTACAGAATTTGATTATTTAATGCAAGTCTTGGTTGTTTCTCAGGAAATGCTTGAAAAAACAGTCTGGCGTATACTTTCAAACAAATGATCTTTGTTTTTAAGCTTTTTTTTTTTTTTTTGCCACTATGGCCAGCTGTGTTCATTGGGCGAATTTCTTAATTTCTCCAGCTCTCAGTCTTTTTGTAAAATGACACCCCATATACAGGATTGTTGTGAGAACTGGAAATTATGTGTATGTGTGTTATATATTTTAAACACATTTTGTAAATGCCTAGAAGTCACAAGAGTTACACAATTATTGAATTAAGTATTCTTAGCCTCTATTTAAATTTTTTTTATTTTTCTAAGGGAAAAATATATTAATATCTCTTGTCCGTATGATTGGCATGTTGCTCATTTAGAAGAAAAGCTATTCCTTTGCCAATCTGAGCTTCCTCCTGTGGGTGTGTCACGATTCCCACACTGCATCTTGTCTGTCAAGGATGTTCCTGGTGGCCCTGCTCCCAATCTGGGCTCCCTTGTTGCCAGGAGGCCTCCACACACGGTGTGGCTGTGGGAGGCCTGGCCTGTGGCTTCATGTGTACCCAGCATCTGTGGAGGCTGCTCCTGTTTGTGGCTTGGCCTCTCACTTTCCATTCTGCTTGAGAGGAGCCACACTGTCTGTTGTACATGCCAAGCCTGTCCGCTACTGCTGGTTCCTGGAAACCAGCCACTTCCCCTTCTGGGGAAGCGTATCATCACAGCAATGGATGGCAACCACTGGGAAACACCCCTGCCTAAAATAAGGCAATACCTTTCAGGATGGCAACGTGAGAAAGCAAACTAGGAACTGGAGTACTCTGGTGAGTCTAATGAATGTTTCTCCTCAGCTTACCATGGTGGAGACCCACCACGGGCATATAGAGTTCTCTAATTTCAAATCCTGTCAAGTCCTCTGAGCAGCCAGCTTCTAGCCAGGACTCTTGTCATAGGGGAACAATTTGCCTAGAAAATTCAGTTCTGTTGAAAGTTGGGTGAAAAAATTAAATGACAGCAGGGGGAAAATTTCTCCTTAGGGGAAGAAGTTGTCTTTGCTTAAGAAGATGCTTCAATTAGCCTCTAGGCAGAGAGCAAGATCTTGAGGCATGAATTAGCAAAGTTAAAGAAACAAACAGGAAGACCAAATTAATTATTATTAAGGAACAGAAAAGGAGATAAAGAGGACAGAGGGTGCTAATTGCAGAGCAAGTGGGAGAAACAGTGGAGCAGGCTGTCAAGAAGCTCTAAACAAAGGAGTGTCCAAATTCAGTTTAAATTTTGAGTCGTGGTGTTGGCAAATGTTCTGTGTACACTTGCGTTTACATTACGCAGTTGAATGCTCTGTAACTGTTGATTAGGCCAAGTTATGCAATAATGTTTAAATCTATACTCTCATCGACAGTCTATCATCTTGTTCTATTAATTAACATGAAGAGTGTTACAGTCTCTAAATAGAATGGTAGATTTATCTATTTCTCCCTTTAGTTCTGTCAGCTTTTTTCTGTGTGTAATTTGACCCCATGACTAGGTCAACATACTGTTAGAGTTGTGTATTTCTGCATTACATATTGTAAAATGTCCTTTATCTCTGGTAATTCTTCTTATTTTGACATGTTTTACTGAAAATAATAGACAGCGTTTGCATGATAGCTTCTTTCATCCTTGTCAACCTTTCTTGTGTCTTTAAATTTAATATGTGTTATTGAAAACTAGAACACAGTTGTGGACAATTCCCTCTGGGGCTCCTTTCTGGTTGGTGGATGCTTTTATCCCTCTGTCCTTGTTTTCAAAATAAAACTATCCTCTTTGCAAAGCCAAGCAACGTGGCACATCCCTGTAATTCCAGCACTTGGGAGGCCAAGGCAGGTGGATTGCTATGTGTTTGAGGTCAGCCTGGGATACATGGTGAGTTTAGGAGCAGCCTGAACTACAGAGTGAGACTGTCTCAAAAACCAAACCAAACCAAATTTAAAAATATAGTCTGACAATCTATGACTTCCCCCTATTTTTATTCGTGTGTGTGTGTGTGTGTGTGTGTGAAATACATAATGCTTACAATGAACTTGAGTATTTTGTGCATCAACATTACGATTCCTTCCCATTTTTGGCCTTCCCACACCCTCCTTGTTCCTCCTAACTCCCAGTATCCCACCCAATTGGTTCTACGGAATGCCTATATTCTGGGGTTGGCATGTAAGAGAAACCATGCAATATTTAATACATTTGATCTTCAGCATTTGACTCACTTCACCACTCAAATCACCCCTCTTTAGCTCAGCTTCCCACCCCTAGAATGGACTGCAGTGACCATATCTTGATGCCTCTTCTCTGAGTCCAGCAGAGCCCTATATTGGAATGATTTGCCAGAAATTTTTATTTTTGTGAATCTTCGTATATATTTGTTGAGATTCTTTAATTTAGCCTTACCTGCCAGTTCCCATAAAAAAGAACAATGACAATGAAATTCATGATGTAAGAAAGAAAAATTTTCAAATTCCTTAGCTGAGAACTGAAAGGTAAATGTTTGTACATTCAAAGACATTCAGGTTATCATTACATCCATCAGTTTTCTTAGGATAAACTTACATCAAACACCAAATAAGTCAACTGCTACATTAAATGAACTTAAATCTCTGACTTTTAATTGAAGTGTTTAGTTCATTTACAGTTAATATCGTTATCGATATATTTCAGCTCAAGTCTCCAATCTTGATATTTGTTTTCTATTTGTTACTTCTGCTCTGTTTCCCTGTTACTAATTTTCTGCCATTTTCTGAGTTAACTAAAGACAGAATTCAATGTTTTGTTCTATTTATTTCTTGAAGTTTTAGCTATATCTTTTTGTTTTATTGGTTGTTAGAAAGATTACAATATGTATCTTCATCCTAAAAGTCTATCTCACAATAATATTCCACCACTTTGCACGTAATTCAAGAAACTTGTTACAGAACCTGATTTTTTTCATCCTCTATATACTCCATTTTCATGTATTTCACTACATATGCTATAAAACACATAATAAATTGTTATTTTGGCTTTAAATAATCAATTGTTTTAAAGATATTTAAGAAACAGAAGGAAAAAGAAATGGAAGAAAATATATTTGCATACAACTTTGCCATTTCAAATGCTTTTCATTCTGCTGTGCAGATCTGTATCTCCATTTCACATAATTTCCCTTTATCACTAAGGATTCTTTTAGAGTTTCGTGCACTGTAATTTTCCTGGTGGTGAATATTCTCTGCTTTTTTATCTGAAAATGTCATAATTTTACCCCAATTTTAAAGGGAATTTTCTGTAGGTAAAGAATTTTAGGTCTAGGGGGGTTTACTTGTTTATTTCCCCCCACAATTTAGCAACAGTTGTGAAACCCCTTATTTCCGTGAGTAATCAGTTGCTGTTCATTTGAACACCCCTCTGTCAGGTATGGCACCCTTTGTCCTTGGTATTCAGCAGCTTTTCTTACAATGTGCCTAGGAATGACTTGTCTTAAGTCTGCTGGTAATTTCCTTGTGTCTTGGGTCTGTGGATTAATCAGGTAAGAAAAATACTTGGCTAATATTTCTTCACTTTTTTTTCTTCCCAGTTCTCTCATTTCTCATTTTTTGGAATTCCTTTACTATACATTAGAGCAGTGGATACTTTGCTTGCATATTAAATCAAGTGATACTCAATTCTTTTTCCTTTTCAACCTTTTTCTCTCTGTTATTAAGTTCACAAATCTTTTCTTCCAATGCTGCCAAATTTATTGGAGATGATCAGTGAATATTTTATTTCAAATACACTTTTCAGTCATATGAGTTCCATCTGAGTCCTTTTAAAGGTTCCATGATTTTCTACCCCATGTTAATATTTTCCTATAAATTCTGCAATGTATTTATCAGTTATTTTAAGGTTGTCTGATAGTTCCAACTGTTGGTTAAATCTGGATCTGTTTCTACTGACTGTTACTTTTCCCTCCTTGTCCTACTCACATTTCTTTGGCTTTTTTGCACATATAGTAATTTTTGCTTGATAGTGATATATCATAGAGATTCTGTGATCCACTTTCTTTATGCTGTAAAGAGTGTGGGGCTAGTTCAAGCAAGCTGACCACCTTAAGCTATGAAGACTTGTTTTATGCTTTATTGGAAAAAGTTATTTGTATCCTTGGTTTTAGGACACAATCGTTAGTAGTGTGCTGTGATCCTTATTCCTAATGATTGGAGTTACTCCTAAGATATGGCCTTTTGGGGTTTCATGGAAGGTTCGAGTGAATACCAACTTCTAAACTCCAGATCTCCAGTGTTAGGTACTTGCTAAGTTTTTTTTTTTTTTTTTTTTTTTTCCTATCTTCCAGTTGTTGCTCTCTAGTTGGGTCCTTTGATCTCCCTCATGCATGCACATCTCAGATGCTAAGAAGTTGGGGAGACCTTATATAGAAAATCTAAGGTTCCTCTCTGTGACTCATTGTTATTGGAATTTCTCTATTTGTTTTTCAGCTGTGGTGACATCCTTAGAATTCCAAATTGTGACTTCTCAGCCTGGTAAAGCTGACATTCTGCTTATGCTCCATCTGTCCTTCACCAGATAGACCGTGGTGTGACCTCAGGTAAGAAATCTATATAAAAGTAGATTTCACTGACTCCAGATTTCTTCCTTAAGAGTCTGTCTTTACCAGTTTCTGTTGGGTTTTGGTTGTTCTTATACGACTTTGCGCCGTTATTCCATTCCGTCCAGTGCTTATAGTTATTGATAGGAAAGTTAGTCCGATATAAAAGAATCCATTGTTACTGGAAGATAGATGCTCCTGAGAGATTATTTTTTAAAAATATAATTATATATCCGGTTTCTTGGTTTGGGTTCCCTCATAACGTGATAAAGATTTTTAGTGCAAATGGTTTATTTGGGATGTGATTTTTAGGAAACACTTGCAAGGGAGCATAGAAGTGGGGCCTGGAAGCCAACAGAAGGTACATTATGAGTGACAACTGAAGTTCAAGCTTGCTGAGGAATTCTGAGGGGCAGTAAAGCCATGTCTCCATTATCCCAACCAAATAAAGGGTGGTCTGCTTTCGCCAACTTCCTATATCAATCCAGCAATGCAGATGGCATTTATCTGCCAATGCGTTTTCAGGTTCATTTATCTCAGAACTTCCAGCTGCTCTGCAGGCAGTCGTTGGACAGACAGTTCTAGGTGTCTGCAGTAAGCACCCTCTGGCATTTAGATGTGAATGCCGCTGGCCCTGGTGACACAGGCCTGCCATCCTGCCACTGGGAGGCTGAGCAGGAGGGTCACAAGGCTGAGCCCAGCCTGGGCAACTTAGCAGCTTATAAGAAGTAAGGGCTGGGTATGTAGCTCAGTACGCAGGCCCTACACATGCCTGTGCATGTGCACATGCACACACACACACACACACACACACACACACAGATGTGAGTTCTGAGAGGATGAATGGAGCATTTGCATGTTTGCCACTCTTCCCTGCCAAGCAAAAATCAAAACTCTTTATTGTGTCTTAAAAGTCTCGCCTAGTACTCCTACTTGGTTCCTTATGCTGCTTTTTACCCACCAAGACCCAAGCATAGAGCTTTTTTATTTTCTTGAATATATAAGCTTGTTTTCTCTTGAAGGCCTGTGTGCTTGCTGTCTCTCTGGCTTAAATGCTCTCTGAACATGGCTTCTTCTGTTACATTCAAACTTTTGTTTGCATGTCACCTTTCAAAGGTGAATATCCCAATAAAGGGATTGGTTGGATTCAGAGAAGAGGCATCAAGATTTAACTGCTGCGACGCATTCGAGGAATAGGAAGCTGGGTTAGAGTGGTGACTTAAGTGAAATGATTTAGGTGTGGAAGATTAATATGTTAAGTATTGTATAGTTTCTCTGACTTGGAAAACCCAGAACACAGGCATTCTATAGAACCACATGAAGCGATATCTGGAGTTGGGGGAAGGGATTGGGAGGGGGGTGGGAGGGTCAAAAATGGGAAGGGATTGTAAAGTCGGTATGATACATATGTGCACAAAATACCCAAATTCATTGTCAACACTACGTGTTACATATGTATATTAGTAATAATAGTGGGGGATAAAAGGTGTCCCTCCTGAGCATACTGCCCAAAGCAGCCTCTGACTTGTGAGCTGTCACACCATCCTATTCTAATGCTATATCGCATCTCACACTGCATAAAACTCTTGTTATTGTTGTTCTCATTCTTGCCATAAGTTAGACATTTGCTTGCCTATCACATTTGCCTCTTCCACCAGTTTAAAATCTCTGCGATGGTGAAAAGTTTATTTTATACTCACAAATATCTGTAGATGAATGCATAAGTGAATGGTCGAATAAGCAGTCTATAATTTGCAAGTATAATAAACGTCAAAAGAAAAGTTGAGGTAGAAGCATCTCATGTGCCCATCAACAGATGAAAGAGTAAATAAAATGTAGAGTTTACATAAAACAAACTATTATCCAACCTTAAAAAGGAAGGAAGTTCTGACACATGCTATGCACAACATCGCTGAACCTTGAAGACAATTTGCTATGTGGAATCAGCCAGTCACAAAGAGACAAACATGACTTGATTGTACTTCTGTGAAGTACTCAAAGTCATAAAGACAGCAAGTGAAAGGGTGCTTGCAATTGGTTGGAAGGTAGGAAGCATGAGGAATTGGTGTTTCGTGGGCACAGAGTTTCCACTGGGGGAGTGAAATGTTCTAGAGAGGAATAGTTGTTATGGCTGTGCAACAATGGGGATGTTCTTACTAGCATACAACTTATTCTTAAAAATAGCTAAAATGATAAATTTTGTGTTACACATATTTAACCGTGATTTAACAACTCACTGGGTACGGCAGCACAGGGCCTGTAAAACCTAAAAGCTGGGACAGAGGGGTTGTAAGTTCAAAGCCAGTCTGAGAAATTTAGTGAAACCCTGTCTCAAAATAAAATGAAAAGGGCCAGGACTATAGTAACTCATTGGTAGAGTGCTGTCTAGCATTTGTGAAGTCCTAGGTTCAATCCCCAGGACTAAAAATAAATATAAAAATAAAATGTTTAAGAAATTAAAAATAAAAAATTTAATCCCAGATTCCTAAAGGAAGATGAAGCCTAGATGTGGAGTTGAATTCAGGCCTTCTCTTTTGTATGATCTTGAAGAACTGAATGTATGACATTTCTATGAATCAGTGTACTCATCTGTGAAATGGGAATAGTAATGCAGTTTTGTTGTAGTAATGCAGAGTTTCATGTCCTTATAAATTTTATCAGTCATTATCTTTTCAAAAATATTTTGAGGACTGTTATTAGATTGTTATTATTTTGGTAAAATGAGACATTAAAAGCAGAAACATTGAGATAAAACTTTCATTCATATTGCTCATCATTTCATTAAAGAAAAAGCAATCTCAAAAGAAGAACATTAAGAATGTTTTGTGAGCCAAATGTGTGCCAAAAACTGGATTTCTAGCTCTCTGGGAGGCTTGAGGCAGGAGGATTGTGAAATCGAGGCCACCCAGGGCTGGCCTAGATAAGGAGATCACGATCCTATCTCAAAAAGAAAGTTTCAAGAAATGTTCAGTTGTCAATAACTATACATTAGGTAATTAGGACCAGCCTTTCTATTGAGAATAACTAGAAAAACTAAATAAATATTTTTCCCATTTTATTGATATGTATAAGGGCAAATTTTAAGGTTTACAATGTAGTTGAGCATTTTGTGCAAGGTAACAAGGGCTTTCCCACTCTCTTTTTGTCCCTCCCATTACCCTCCTCCCTCCCTCTTACCTCATCTTACTCCCTCTTTCAGTTTGTTTTTCATCTTAAGTTCCATAGGTGTTGTGATCTGGGACTCTCATATCAGAGAGACCATTCAGTGCTTCACCTTCTGCTTCTGACTCACTTCACTAAGCATGATGTTCTGTAGTTTCTTCCATTTGCCTGTGAAAACCTCCACGCTGTTGGACTTTATAGATGCGTAGTATTCCATTGCGTATAAATACCACAATTTGTGTATCCATTGGTCTGTTTATGGGTATTTGTTTACTTTGAGTTAAGGTGTTCCTGTGCTTCCCAGGCTGACCTTGAACTCCTGAACTTAAGCCATTCTCCAGCATTGACCTCTAGAAGGCTGGGATCACGTGCAACTGCCATGCCAGTGTGCTAATAGCACATTCAGCTACTGAGCCCATCAGTAGATAAATCCGCTGATGAGTATAGAACCCGAATCCAATCTCTGGTCAAACACATGATGTGTTTAGGGGATATTCGAGATCTAAAGCATAAAATTCTACCCCAGGTCCGCAAAGCATTCATATCTATTTCATTGTGAAATATACATTTAGTCAATCTCAAAGAATCTCCAAAATCTTTTTTCCCCATTTTATTGATATGGATAAGTGCAAAATTTAAGGTTTACAATGTAGTTGAGCATTTTGTGCACGTACGTATCCTGTCAAGGTGACAAGGGCTTTCCTGCTGTCTTCTTGTCCCTCCCATTACCCCCCTCCCTCCCTCTTACCTCACCCTACCCTCGTCTTTCACTTTGTTTTTCATTTCAAGTTCCATAGGAGTTGTGATCTGGGTCTCTCATATCAGAGAGACCATTCGATGTTTCACCTTCTGCTTCTAATTGACTTCACT
>PVKB01007150.1:0-30885 GCA_004027205.1 Ctenodactylus gundi
CGCCTTCCTCCACAAATTCTGGAGTCTGTAGTCACACAATTACACAAAAATAGACAAAGTTTGCAGGCTTGCCAGAACCCCCACTACCCTCTCCCACCCCCGCCATTGATAACTGCTTCAGACAAGTCATTAGCAGCACTCGTTGAAGCGGAGGCACTTGCCAACCAAGCAGTGAGCATCAGGACTGTACGCCTGGCCCAGCTTCTGGCCTGCAGTGGGACAAGAGTGGGGACCCTGGGGAAGAAGAAAATCACAATAAAGCAGCTTAATACTGAGCTGAGGGTGCTCTAGCAAGGTTCTAAAATACAATGTGCTGACAGATACTTCTATGAATAACAAGGCTCAAGACAGAGCTATGTTGACAAGACAGCACGCCCCCCAGACAGGGCACACTCTGGGTCAGCCAGCTTCACGGGACTGCAATAGACACCCCAGGCAGCCAACCAAGCAGACGCCTGGGAAGCATCACGTAGCTGAGGGTTTTGGAGGCCCACTCGTCTGTGGCAAAGACAGCAGACCAGGAGTATGGCAGGAGAAAGCACGGAGAAAAGCTTCCACTGCATACAGGAAGTCAGAGAAGGATACGAGGCCCAGGGATCCCCTGTGACCCCAGAACCTGCCACCGGGCCGCACATCCTAAAGTTTCCACCACCTCCATCAGCACCACCCAGGGAACTGAGCCTTCCCTCAAAAGCCACCCAAACACCAGCAGCCATGCCACTTGAGGCCACATGGTTCATTAGAGGCAGAGAGGTAGAGGCAACAGTGTGCCAACACCTAACTGTGGCTTCTCGGGTAAGGAAGGTCTGAGGCCAGGCACACCAGCTTAGGATGGGCTTGCTGGGCTAGTTTCAGCAGCTGTGGGGTTCAGGGTCATCCCCATTGTCTGTATCTGGGCCTGGTGTGACCTGGGTGGGCAGACAGTGGGCCAGAAAGTGACAGCCATCAATAGCATAGGAAGGGAATCAGGCAAGGTGGCTCAGGTACGTCACAGGGGAGTCCAGAACCAGGCACACCAGCGTGTGCACAGAGGGAAGAGGTTACTCGGAGGACTCAGGCGCACATTTGTCACACCAGGCACCTGAGACAGAAGGTGTTTGAACAGCACTAAGTTACTCTGTTGGGAGCTGGAAGTCAGGTGCTAGCCAAGCTGGCTCCTCCTAAGGCCCCTGCATGGCTTTACGACACTGCCTTCCCCTGTGCCTGCACGTGGTCCTCCTCTGCGCTTGTCTATCAATGTCCAAATGTCCCCTTTCCTAAGTACATCTGACTGGATTAGGGCCCACCCAATGACCTCGTTTAACCTGAACCAATTTCTTTGCAGTTTAAAACACCATATATTTATTACCTCAGTTTCTGTGGGGCATGAATCCAGGTGGAGTTTAGCTAAATTTCATTCAGGATCTCACATCTTGATTCGGGCGTGGACTGAGTCTTTCACCTACGGGAGAGACTTCCTCTGATTTCCTACAAGTTGGTGGCAGAACTTATTTCTGGGCGGTTGTGGAAGTTTTGGGGCTTGTTTCTTTGCAGCTGGTAGTATAGAAGAGTCGGCTGCTTCTCTAATGTCTAGATCTTCTCCTAAGGGGATCATCTGATGAAGCCAGGCTCACCAGTATCCTCTCCCTTCTGGTTAACTTCAAGTCAACTGATTAGGAACCCTAATTACATCTAAAAAGTCACGTGTTTAGTCATCTTGTTAAAGTCCTTGTCTCCAAACACAGTCACGTAGAAGTAGCATAAAATGACCTAACTCTCACAAACTTTTCTTTTCCAGAAAATGAATAAGAACCGCATGCGGAGGAATCCTGGAAGAGTAATATGCGACACAGGAGGGATACGGATGTTCTGGGAGAAGAAAATTGAGAATCACGAAAAGCAGCAGCAGACCGAGGACATGCGCGTCCGTGGTAGTGCTCTGAACAAGTGAGTGCCCTCGGGCAGCGAGTCTCAGAGTGGCCTGGCTGTCTCCAAACACACTTACCTCTGAGGCACTGGCTGACTCGGAAATGCCACAAAGGCTAAACCACAGATCTTCAGGTCTCTGAGTAGCCAAGCCTGACTCTGCCCATTCCCCTCGAATTCCGCTATGGAAGAAGGTGACAGTGAGGAAGGGCAAAAATACTAATTTACTGTCAAGGTACAAACTAAACCAGTAGGAGGGATCGTGTCCCAAACACTCTCACCGCCCTTATCCCCAGACCCTGACTACCCACCCCACCATCCCTAAGTCCATTCCTTCGTGTCTGTATTCCAGAACCTCCTTCACTGAATCCCCATGTCCCAACACCCTAACACCTCATCCCAACATGCCAATACCTCTTTCCACTCATCCCCACTTCCCCACACCTCCATCCCTTGATGCCCACATCCCAAGATCTATCTCTTCATCCCCAGGTCCCAGCACCCTTGTGTCTTCATCCCCACCTCTCAGCACCACCATCCCATCGTCCCCTTCCCATCACCTCCATCTCTGCAACTGCACATCCCGACACCTCTATCCCTTCATTCTCACATCCGAACACCCCCATCCTTTCGTCTCCACTTCCCCGCTCCCTTCATCCCCACATGCCACAACCTCTATCCTTTCTTCTCGCATCCTAACTCCTCTAACCCTTCCCTCCACCCCCTCTCTGACATGTCTGAGGGCCTCACAAGGAGATCATGGAGGAAACTCTGGTTCAGGTCTATTTACTCAAAGTTATCTCCGAGTTATACAGACCTTCTGCTTTTCATCCTGCTTGGCAGGCATTTTTATGAAGGGCAGATCCTAAAAGGAAGAGTGCCAGGGAGGAAGGGCAAAAACTTTAACTCACCTTCAAATTATAAACTAAGCCAGTCCCAACCATTCACAGCCCCCTTCATTCTTGGATCCCAACTGCCCATCTGCCAGATCCCACAATCTCTCTGCATCATCCGTATACCCAGGTCAGGGGCCTATGTGTGCTGAGGGGAGTCTTTGAGGTTGGCCCTGGGCAGACCCAAGAAGAAACTGGTATTCAGGAACAGCTAATCAGGTAGATTAGCACATCATTTACACCAAGGCACCAACTCCAAAACAGCCAGAAACTTCCAAGATCAGCAGGCTTCACCGACTTAAAACCCACATAACTCCAGCAGCTGCCACCCTAGAGCCAGGTTAGAAATAAGGACTCCTGGAAACCGTGGCAGGATCACTCTCGGAGCTGACCCTGCTGGCCACTGAGGTTAGGCTGCCTCATTGCCTACCCACCCCACCCCCTGGTGTCCTTCATCTCAGGACAGACACTGACTTTGGGACATATGCCTCCAGGCACAGGTACGAGGAATATGGCCATGATTCCCTCCCCTCAGTACAATATGCCTCCTCTCCCCATTCGTGACACCAGGACCTCTCATGTGGGAACCCCAGCCCAGAGCCCCACAGGGAGCAGGTGATGAGCAGACTTGGTGGAAAGGAGGAACCACACACCAAATGTCTTTTATGAGAGCCCCTCCGTCCTCTGTGCACTGTCCCTATTCCCACTGGGCTCCGTGACTGCATGTGACTGTGAGTGTCAATGGGTGCCTGTGTGCACCCGCATGTGCTTCTGTGTACCTGAGTGTGTCTAAGTGTATCTGTGTGTATTGTGTGTCTGCATGTACCTGCCCATGCATGTGAGAGTGCCTAGATGTTTTCATGTGCTATGCATATCTGCGAGTACCTGCATATACCTGTGAGTACCTGTGTGTGCTTGTATGTATCAGTAGATACCTATATGTATCTGTGTGTACTTGCATGTCCCTGTGTGTACCTGCATATACTGTGAGCCTGAGTTTCCTGTTCCTCTACCAAGGGTACAAGTCCCAGAAAAGTGGACGCAGCACCCACGTGACAGTGTGGTCAGCACCTTCCCCCACTGAGATAAAGGTCCAGGCAGGTGGTCACAGGCCAAGGGTATTCTCTCTGGGGGCTGCTGGAGCCCCTTAGCTCTACCTTCACAGCCCCCCACTCACTTCCAGATAGAAGAAATAGGCACTTCAATTGCCAACTGCTCTCCCAACAAGACAAAGTCTAGTCAGGATAAGGCACCTGACTTTCCTTGTGGGAGCAGATCAATCTTACGACGCACAGTAGAACTAGTGAAAAGTCCCCCTCCCGCGAGCTTCTGTCATCCACACCATGGATGGAGGGTAGCTGTGTAACTTCCATGCCCTGAATCATCCTAGGGAGGTGGCTGGATAGGGACTCTGGGCACCTGTCCGCCAGAGGACAGCATCTCCTGGCCATGTCCCACAACCATCCTGCCTGCATACACCTATATGCCTACCTACACTCATAAAACATCTACATGTGTCTATGTGCATCTGTGTGCACCTGTGTTCACCTGTATGCTCCTGAGAATGCCTGCATGCACCTACATTCACCTAAAATGTCCGTCCATCCTAGGGCCTAGCTATTCGACAGCTGTGGCCTGGGGAAAGTCACTGGTGGGGCCCAGATGCTAAGGCCTATACAACCTGCTGCACAGAGGTGTTTTCTAATTCTAACATCCTGAGAGGCTCATCTGGAGCTGGGCACCAACTCACCTTCTGGAGTCTGAAACCAGCCCATATATTTGTAACTGAGGGTGCAGTGGCCTCAACAATGGACTGCATCCTGGGGTCTCAGAACCTGAGCCATTTGACTTCATGTCACCCGTGCATACGGCTATGGTCACAACATATCACTACTAGGGTAGCCAGACCCGGCAGGCAGGAGACAGCAGACACAGCTCCATGAAGGAGGCTGAGTGAACCCAGTTGCTGGGTGCCATATTCCCATTCCGGAGACAAGAACACGCTCACCATACGGTTGTTAAAAGCAACCAGAGCTCACCTGCTCAGCCCTCTGGAAACCAAAAGTGTAGCCTCATGCTGCTTTCCAGACAAAACTTTTTCCCTTTCCAGCCAGGAAAGTTCTGAGTGAGATTGGCAACTGACAAGCAGTGGCCCAGGCAAAGGCCCAGCCACAAGGTCCTTGAGTCTGCCGGACTCACCAAGCCGGCTACATAATGCCCCATGGGAGCCTCAGCCCCCACCTGCACCAAGGAGTTGAGAGACACGAGCTCGGCTTTCACTTGGGTCCAGATGACTCACAATGCTGAAATTATGGCCCTGTCTGCAGGCTCCGTGAAGAGTGGACTCAGAGGCTGGAGAGAAGACAGAAGATGACACAGAGCCTCCAGGAGGCACTGGAGCAGCCATCTCTGCCACCTGCAGGGCCTTTCCATACCCAAGACAAGACAGCAGCCTGAGCCCCTGGTCATGCTTCTGAAAGGCTGTGTGACTCCTGGTGAGCCTCCAAGAAATAGTTACAGTGTCTGACATCCCCCGACCCCAAGTCACATGACATTTTGCACAGAGGTGCTATGCGGAAGTGGCTACACTCTGCACTGACCTAGGATAATTACACTGGCGGGTCCCACTACGCAGAATCCCTGGGCTATTCTGCTTTTTAGCAAAAAGCGGGTGCCCAATAAAACCTAAGTCAACGGGATTGAACTTTTTCTGCTGATTCTCTTTACATTTGAATTTTATGCACCATAAACGCTTATCATAGCAAAGCCATATAAGTAGTTACAGACAAGCGTGTTGGTGCACACTTGTAATTCCCAGCTATTCAAGATACTGAGGCAGGAGTAAAGCAAGGTCAAGGCTATCTAGCAAAACCCTGACTCAAAACCTAAAAACAATGAAGTGTTGGAGATATAGCTCACTTGCCTAGCATGCACAAGGCCCTGGGCTCAATCCTCAGTAGCATAAATAAATAAATAAATAAATAAATAAATAAAGCTGCATCTCACTCAAGTAATTGTTCAGGTGTCTGATCACCCACCTATCTGCAAGTTTAAAAGCAATTTTATGTCTCCTTTGATCAAAGTGTACACATAAATCTCAACCAAGATTATGCCTTCTATGGTACAAAATTTTGTGCTTTTTCAAATGTTCTTTAAATATTCATTAAGTGCCCCCCAAAAATCACAGAGGATTGAACACCTTCATTTTTTTAAATATCTTCATTTTTGTGGTTGGACAAGTTCAGGTTTGGGAAGGCAGCAGGCATGTCAAAGTCTAGGGTGCCACTATAGCTTGGATTTAACACTTAAATTCAGGATGTGCCCTTAAGGACTCCAGCTGTGGGGGGTTGTAGGAGAGTAAGAGGAGAGGTTATACTGCAGGGTCCCAGGTGACCTGGAGCCAACACATCCCGAGGGACTCACCCTCGGCAGCCAGGGCTGCTTCTGACATTAAAGCCCAAGGAATTCTTGTCCTCTCTCTATTCCTCTGACCACTGCAGGGCCAGTCTCAAGTGGGAGAAAACATTTGGGGCTGGGATCCCAGGCTAGACTGCTCCTGGTATCTCCTACTATCTCTTTAGTCTTGACAAAGAAAAAAGAAACAGACACAGTTTTATTGGTCACAGATGATCCTTCAGAGTTAAGCAAAGAAAAAGTCAGGACCAATGACCGGTGACTTCTGTGCTACAGATGGTTCCACATGGGCTATCCTGGCATGTACAGAGTACTGGACATCCACAAAGAAAGGTCTAGAAACTAATACCAAATATGGTGCTTGGTAAGTGGAGAGAATTCTGTGAGGGACCCCGATAGCACCCCACACATCGGAGAGTCCAAGGTCAGGACCCAAGTCTCCATGAGTGCCCCACAGTGTCTATCCTGCAGTGAGCCAGGAGACTCCACTGATAAACACACTGAGCTACTTAAGCAATTAATACCACTAAAAATAGTTACCATAAAAATACTCACCAATGCCTACAAAGCCCAGAATAGCTGAGAGTAAGTTTGTCTGAGATATACTTAGAACACAGTTGTTATCGATGCTGATAAACTGAGGCATCAAATGGAACTGCTGGGAGGGAGGATACACACTGAGCTCTGGTTATATGAAGCTGTGCAGAATCTTCCAGAACAGCCACACTCTTCAGCTCTCCTTCACAATGCTCTGCCCTCCAAGGACACAACCATCCTTGCATTAATAGCACAAGCCTAATACCCATGAGTCCAGACAATCTGCCAACCATACCCTCACTCTTCACCACTAATCCTGGGGAAGCTGGCAGACTCTGGGGTGTTGATGTAAAAGAAAGAAAGAGGAGAAAGGAAAGATATTGGGCAGGGGAGGGGCAGAGGGCACAAGAGGGAGGTCCGGGTGGGCCTACTGGACAAGGTGGGGGAACCTCAGCCCCAAGAAGAAATAGCCAGCCCCAAGACTCCATCAGAGCCCTGATCCTCACCCGGCCTTCTCTAACCTACCACGCAGAGGAAGGTATATCTGAAGAAATATCTGTTCTTTCTCTGACAGACGAGGAAGCTAAGGCACAGAGCAAGGAGGGTATGGCCCAGGTACACACAAAGGACAAAAAGAAGCAAAGGGACATAGTTTTTCTCTCTGTAAGCTACTCCTCTTTCATGGAACTGGAGAGAACAAATGGGAAACAAAATGAAGAGAGGAGGCCCCCCGTGGGGTAACCACGGAGACCCCCTCTGGAGAAGAAGGGCAGAGCCTCAGGTGAGGGCAGCGTTCTCCATTTGCCAAGTGGCATTTATGCCCTTTATTCACTGGTCCCTTATACCTGAGCACACAAAAATGCCCTTCCCGTAAAGTACCAGCTCCAAGGTGTGGCCACACACGGCAGAGAGAAGACCTGGTCACGCTGAAACTACAGACGGCCCAGTCACCACCCACAGAGCTAATCTGTGCTTTTCTAAGATAAATACTGCTGCTCACATACAATGTTTAAGTAAGCTTGTTTTCGTTCTGCTTGGAAGGTTTCCTTAACTCCCACTAAACTTTGCCAAATTCAACACAGCTGGCATCTAAATTTCACCATGAACTCACGCGGTGCTCAACTGATTTTCACGACTGAGGTGGGACTGGGAGGAGCAGAGCACGGGCTGTGGAGGCCAGCTGTGGGCAGTGTGTCCCTGCTCTCCCAGCCCTGCTCCTATGTGTGAGAAAAGGACAGAAGTGCTCGTAGTGTTCACTTCTTCTGGGGCTCAGAGCAGTCCCAGTCCTGGAAGGCAATCACAGCCCCCATCCTGGAAGTTCAATTTTCTGCCAGGAAATATATACAGGCACTCACTGAGGAAGACCCCAGAGCAGACCTGGCCAGGTCAGACCAAGCCTCACCGGAGAATTGCTGCTTAGAGCCTGTGGTTTGGGCACCACAGGGACAGGAAGGACAGCAGGACAGACTCTTCCTGGGACTCTGGCCACAGTTCTCGGCTCTCGTGACTGCTGACCTCAACAGGCAGCAGCAGGGCTGGGCTGGGCTGGAGTACCTGCTCCCTTGGGAGGATTATCTCCTGCAGGGACCAGGGCCTGGCCCAAGGGCAGCAGGCAAAGCGTAAACCATGACAGCACAAGTTAAATGAGGAAGGCACGCTCAAATGTTACTTGCTGTGTCACTTTTCTTTTCTTTCTTTCTTTTTTTTTTTTTTTTTTTTTTTGAGACAGGGTCTCACTTGGTAGCCCAGGCTGGCCTTGAACTCACAGTGATTCTCCTGCCTCAGCCTCCTGAGTGCTGGGATTACAGGCATGAGCTACCACACCCATCTTATGTGGTGCTGGGGAATCAAACACAGGGTCTTGCGTTTGCTCAGCAAACGCTCTAACCCCAGCCCACTTTTTTATTCTTCAACACACTTCTTTTAATCATAAAAACAATTCTAGTCACTCCGGGCTTAGTAAGGAAGTTGAATTTGCACAGAAAAACCTTCCCACAGAAAGAACCCAAGCCTCCACTAGCAGGACAAAGCGTAAATCCATAGGACCATTTTTGAACGATTAAATTCTTAGCAAACCAGAAATATCAAGGAGCTTCTACAACCCTACTAAGGGCAAACTGGTTCCAGCAACTGGCACCTACCTTATGGCAAACAGTAGCCCTTTCCCCACTGAGCCTGGGGACTGCGCAAGTTGGGGACTCTTGCCACTTCTGTCCAACACTGCACTGAAAGTCTTGGCCCACGCCAAGGGGAAAGGAAACAGAAGAATAAGAAAAATTGACAGAAAGAAAGACAGTGAGCCATTAGTGAGCCCACTAAACTTTGCCAAATTCAACACAGCTGGCATCTAAATTTCATCCTGGACGCAGGCACTGCTCAATTTTCACGACTGAGGTGGGACTGGCAGGGGACGAAAGCAGGCTGTGGAGGCCAGCTGTCACTGCTCTCCAAGTCCTGCTCCTATCTATGAGAAAGAAACAGAAGACATGCATGTATAGCTAGGAATCCCCATGTAATCTGCACCAAACTTATGAAAAGATTTAAGGAATCCTGGAGGGTGGCAGAATATGTGATCAATATGCAAAATTCTGTTGTGTTTTTATGAGCACCTAAGAACAAAATTTAAAAGTAATTCCCCTCACAACGACATCAGAAAACATCCATGGTGAGGAACAAAGCTCGTGGAGTCCTGGTGGAAAGTAACAGGCTGTGTGCACCATCGCCAGCAGCTGCCTCACCCACGGGGTCCAAAGCCCTGGGGGTCAAGCCCAGCATATGAGAGCGTATGGATAAGGCCGGAGAGAAGGCGCTGATGCTTCACCTGGCCAGACAGACACTGATATGTGACACAGATAGTGGGGGGATGGTGAGGAGACAGCTGGCTCTGAAGAAAGTTGTGGGGCCCAGCTACCAGCCCATCAGACACACAGCCAAGACTCAGAGCCCCTCCCCCGGTCAGGGGATTCCCACGCAATCCATCTATAAGGCCCAACAATATAGGATGCACATTGCATAGGATTGGTGTTGGACCCTCACAAGTCACATCATGTCCACCCGGAACCTGCGAATTGTGATCTTACTTGGAAACAGTGTCTTTGCTGATGATGTTTGCTTGGATCGGGATGTTCTCTAAACCCCATGATAAATGTCCTTACAAAAGAAGCAGATGGGGAAAAGATTCAGAAAGAAGGTATCCATGTGAAGGAGCAGAGACTGGAATGACACTTCCACCAGCAGAAATCACTACCAGAAGCTGAAGGAGATCTGGACAGATTCTCCCTCAGACCCTAAAGAAGGAACCAGCTCTGCTGACACCTTGGCCTCAGACTTCTGACCTCGAGCTCTGACAATAAATACCTACAGCTTCTAGCCACCCAGTTTGTGAACTTTTTTTTTTTTTGGGGGGGGCAGCTCTAGGGAACAAACGCAATCATGTGCTATTTACATTTCAAAAATAAAAGTTAAAAAGAACCACAGAAATGAAGAGTAAGGCAAGAGTCTGGTTGCTCCAAAAAAGGAAATGCTTGAGCAAACGTGTGCCAGCAGCGCGGGGTGTGCTCGTGAGGAGCACCAGAGACAACGTGGGGACATGTGGGGACCTGTGGGGAGAGGAAAAGAGTGGGACAAGCAGCTCCTGCAGCACATCCATGCATCCCTGTGGGTCTCGGGCTCCACATCTGCATCCTCTGCCCCTTGGTCCTAGGCCTGGTACCCATGATTCCTCTTGGTTCTGAGATCTGCTTCCTGCTACCACTCTTCACTAGGGCTAGCTGGAACTTCTGTGGGGGAAAAAAAATGGTCTGCATGGTTGGCTCCAGCCAAGCAACGTGACCAAAAGTGACTAAGTTTCTCCCAGTCCTGGCCCTAGCTCTTCTCCCTATCTGTGGACTGGATAGACTAATGCCAGCTTCAGAAACAGTGGCCACGGGCTCAAGAACTGCTGGGTCCCTGAGGACTGTCTCCAGACAGCACCACATTGTGGCAGAATCAAGGACAGTCTGCTCTGTTATGGTATAAGAGTTTCCCTTGATATTGTACTCACCTCGTGCATGGGAGCAGATAGTATCCTATGGGGACCAAGAAGCCATGAAAAGGTTCAGGTCAGGAGTGACAACCAACTCTGAGACCGACAGCCGGGGTACAGGAACAGATGGCTGTGGGCTCACACCTGCTGCTGTAGGCCTCCAAGCAGTTCTCAGCAGGGCCACGGGGACCGGAGGATGCTAGAATCCTGGACTCCCTGATGTTCCTCTCTTGGGAGACTGCTACGGGTGTGCTTGTGCTCAGCGAGACCTATTTGTCACGTGCCTGCTGGCACAACTCATAATTCAGGGACAGTAGAGATAGAAGCATATTTCAGAAAATCCATAAACAAAAGCAATTATTCTTATATGCAGGGGAGAGAAAATACACTTGTCCATTTATCACAGCTCTCTGCAGTCACCCTCCGAAAGTGTCAGCCGGGCCTCAAATTACTCACCTCCTAGATTAACACCGCTCCCTCCTTCAGCACAAATATGACAAAACTGTGTGAGGTTTTTTTTCCAATAAACTTAGCCCTGTTTTCTTTTTTCCATCTGAATAAAGAGATCCCAGGCCAGGTTCAGGGAAAAGCCACTGGGTTCCCTGGCAACCTCTGCCCTGACTCTTCTTCCACCTGAAAAGATCTACTGTGCCAGGCCTGCCACCTCCACCACCCTGGTCCCCTGGGAAGGAGATCTGACCAACTCATTCATAACCAGGCATAGGACACGAAGATGAGGAAGGACAGAAAAGCGAGAGCTGAGCTTCCTCAGGTGCCCATGGGTGGAGCCTGAAGCCAAGGCATAACTACTTAACCCAGGGCTTCAGTTCCGAGAGCCAGCTGTGAGGCAAGGACTGCTGGGCCAGGGAGGGGGTTTCACTCTAATGCAACTGCCTTTTAAGTCACCCATATGCCTGTAAGTGACCTGTCTTCCAAACCCCTGCAAATAGTCCCTCAGCCATGCCTCTGTAAGTACCCCCACCACCCAAGCCCAATGATCTCACTGGTTCACTGGGTTGGACTTTGGTATAATTGTTACTTTGGTCTGTCTGCTGTGCCCACTCTGGGATGAATAGATGTTGGTGTTCATGTCTCTCCAGTAAAAGATATTCCCATGACACTTGGAAATGTAGCATCACCTTGTGGAGACATGGGGCACCTTCTTGGACATAGATCACAAAACAGAGCTCTGCCTTCCTCCTCCAGGAAACTTCTCAGGCCAAATAAGATTTGGCAAAGGCCTGCCTCGTGTTCACAAGTGGTCAGGAATACTACAAGTGAGGAAGGGGCTGGCAGTCTGGGCGTGCACAGCAGCATCAGCCCTCCTGACACTGTTAGATCCAGGGACAAGAAGTCAGGGGTATGCTTCCAAGACAATGGACAGATGACCAGAGGTCAAGACCCTTGGGAAAGTCCAGAATAGTCATCTGACAGAAAAGGTCTCTTCACCATACAGTCGTGAAGGCTTCACTACTATAGTCTGCCTCATCTCTCCCGAGGTCTATGATTAAACACCAGCGCCAGCAATTCCAGCAGAGTATAGCTTCTCGCACTCCAGGATGTGCATCTACCAAGCTCCTGCCTACAGTTGCAGGCAGGTTAAATCATGGGTGCCTCATTTGCATGATCACCTGCTGAACACCCGGGCTGAGATGCTTACTGCTGCAGCTTTGGAAAACGCAATCAGAATTATTGCCTAAGAAAGCAGAGTATGGCTGGGAAAGACTCTCAACAGGACTTGTTAAAGAGATCCAACTCATCCCTGAAGCCACGTTGCTGGGCGGGAGAGAGCAGAACTCATTCAGCAGCAAGCGCTTGGTGGTACACAGGGGAACCACCGCCACACAGAGAGGGGGCTGGTTTGCTCCAGCCTCTGCAGCAGGTGCCGTGTGATCCATGGTTTATAGAAACTCCACGTTCAAACTCATGTCCATTTTTCTATTGTCAGAGCCCTGGTGAGCCGCAAGCTCTTACTGTCACAACCCTGGCAGCAGCTGTACCAGCTCTGCTGGCTGCCAATTTCCAGAGCCTCTGGGATGTCAGAATGGTAGGGGGCTCACACATCTGTGGTGACAGTGACCACGCCAGACCTGCCCTCCTGACAGGCAGCTGTAGACTGCTCAGACACGTGGCAGCTGTTCTCGGGGCTAGATAAAAGGCTGAAACTGTAGCCACAACTGCAACATCCTGCCTGGGGACACCTCTCCATTGAAAGTGAAGCCAGTGGGAATGCCGGCCTCACTGAAGTGGGGAACAGAGGTGAGCCCAGGGCTGGGGTCACAGCCAAGATCTGGAGCCCAAGGTGGGGGGAGGGTGCTGAGTAGGATCCAGGGAGATGGACTGAGAGTCCAGTCTGGGGATGCCCTGTGTGCTCAGAGCAGAGCTCATGAGACCTCTCAGCTCTGGGAAATGTCATACCCCTGTCCCCTCACAGAAATCCCAGTCCAGACTTCAGGGTGAGAACCACGGCCCAAGGGCTGAGGGCATAGCTCAGAAGTTAAAGTGCTTGCCTAGTAAGCACAAGACCCTGGGTTTGACTCCCCAGCAGCACATAAACCAGGTATGGTGGCACATTCTGGTAATCCCGGCACTTCAGAATCTGAGGCAGGAGGATTGCCATGAGTTCAAGGACAGCCTGGGCTACATGGTGAGAACCTGCCACAAAAAATAAATAAATAAATAGAAATACAAGGCCCACAATGAAAGCCACACTGGAAGAAAGAAACAGGCTCACAGTCACAGTCAGCCCAGGCCCTGTGCCAGCCACAGCCCAGCCAGGCACGGAGCAAACGCACACTCCATGGAGCCCTCCGCATGTACCTCCGTCACCATGGAAAGCAGCAGTCAGAGGCAGCCCACGCTGGAGAAGAGAAGCCAGGTCCATAGACACAGGCCAGACAGGCCACAGTGGTGGCACAGGGAGCCAGGACCTCAACTTAGCTACTTCCCGTGGTTGCAGGGCTCCAGGGAGTGTGTGGGGATTCCCCGCAGAGGACACCAAGGACCTAATGGAAATTGTAGACGTAGGGAACAAAATGCCTGACCCACAGAGTTTCAGAATGAGCTAAGAGTAGGAGAAAGCAGCCGGCAAACAAGGCAGGCAGGTAAGAATCAGCCCATCCAAAGAAGACAAAAAGACAAGTCTGAGCACGGGAAACTATTGCACATGGGATCCCACGGGGGAAGAGAGGTGGGGGTGGGGCTGAAATACCCAAGGATCATGGCTTCCAGGTGAGAAGCCGGGGCCTCAGGCCGGGGAGACTGTGCTGGACAGGTGGCATGTCGAGAGGACCATGGCCCTTGACAAGTCCAACTGCCCTGTGTGATCCTCCTTCCTTTCCTCGCCTTCACCAACAACGCGCTGGACGCCGTCCTACGACTTGCCTCCCTGAGAACCCAACCTGTGACACTCGCTTCTGTAAGAGGCAAGGAGACAGCAGACCCTAGTAGCGCAGGCCTGCCGTCCTAGCCTTCAGGGAGCCTGAGGCAGGAAGATCTCAAATTAGAGCCCCGCCAAGACAACATAGTGATTCAGCAAGACCCTGTTTCAAAAAAAAAATAAAAATGCTTTAATGTTTTTAATGGGCTTGGGATATAGTTCAGTGCAAAGGCCCTGAAGGCGATCTTTGGTAGTGAAAAAAAAAAAAAAAAAGGCAAGAAAGTGGTTTAAGAAATGTGTTGTGAATTTGCAATGTTCCTACGAATCAGAGGGAGACAGAGTTCCTGTCTGACCTCATCTTCCCCAGGATGCCAACAGCAGGCACAGTACCCAAAACAACTAGTAAGAACCTGCCATAGCTCTAGAGTGCATACTGCATTGATTCTCACATTTTAGTAAAATTTAATCATTATTAATGAAATAGAAGTTAACAGTGCTAAGGGTTGGTGGGCGTTTGTTAGGAGGTGTAGAAATCGGCTGATTAAGCAGAGCGGCTCTATCCAGCAGTGAGCAGCATGGTGGTCCCACACCGGCACAATCCTTACTGCCTATCAGGGGAAGCTGCTCATCCCACCTGCGGTCATGCGGGACCCCACAGGACAGCAGGACGGTGTGGGCAGCACTCGGTGGAGACCGGGACTGGTGCTGAGGTGCCGAGTGTAAAATGAGGGGCCTGGGAAATTGAGGGGTGGGATCTTGGAGCGAGTGAGTCTGGGGACTCTGGGAAGGAGGTCTTGGATGTTAATGGATCTTGGGGGTTGGAGTGAGGGGGACTTTGGAAGACGAAGGAAGAGGGGGTCTCAAAGTTTGGGAGGAGGGGACCTTGGGTGCTAAGGAGCCTCAAAGGCTGCGGGGTTGGGGGGTGTAGGTGCTAGGAGGTCTAGGGGCTGAGGAGAGAATTCTCAAGGGCTGGGATGCAGGGGCCTCAAGGGAGATGGAAGAAGAGATCTCGGTGCTAGGGGTCGGAAGATCTCAGGGGCTTCAGGGAGATCTCCAAAGCTAGGAGCTCTCGGGAGCTGAGGCGGTGGGTTCTTGGGGGCATAAAGGAAAGGGGCCTATGGTGCTAGGGGATTTTGGAGGTTTCTCGTAAAGTCTTGGGTACTAGAGGGTTGAGAGAAGGGGGACAACACAGGAAAGCGGTTGGGATGGGTGGTCTAGGGTTTAAGAGGGATCTCAGGGGCTGTGGAGGGTTTTGAGGCCTGAAGAGCATCTTTCGGGGGTTGGGGGCTGCAAGTAAAGGTCTCTGATTCTGCACTAGGAGGTTGAGGCATGGGTGCATTAGAGGGGCTGAAGGGTGATATGAGGTAAACAGAAGCTGCAGGCTGTGAGTTAGGACAGCAAAGAGCCTTGAGCTGAGGAAAGGGGCTGGTGGAGAAGTCCAGGGCTAGGAATCCAGATGGAGGCAGAGACCTGGGAATCACAGGTCAGGGATCTGGATGTATGGCTACAGGGCAACGCCAGGCAGCCTCCACACACACACACACACACACACACACACACACACACACATGATCTTGGAGCCCCTGGTGGGGGTGGGTCTAACTCTACAATCAGGAGAAACACAGGACTGGAGACTTTGTTTCTCACCTCACATGACAGGTAAGGGGTGCAGGCTTTGTTTCCACCCAGGGAACTCTCAAAGCATGGGATAGACTCGGGTAGGAAGCTTCATAGGAGGCCCCAAGGTGGGGTCAGAGAGGAGAGAAGGCTGCCTGCCTGGCACCCAAGTCCTCCCCAATGGAGTAGAATCATGACTTCTTCCCCAGGGAAAGAGTGGGCCAAGCTGGGAAGGGTGCAGGGCTGGGACACATGAGTGCCTAGTGTCCACACTTTAAGCTTCAGGTAGGCACATAAGCCAGTTGAGACCCCTTGCTCCAGTGATAACACTCCTATGCCTAACATCCCAGCAAGTGACCTGTCCCACAAAAATTCCTTGTTCATTCATCCTGACATCCCTGGGCAAAAACGGCACAGATTGGCCACAACCACTATGAGGTTAGTTTCATTTTATTTCATCGATGTTTTGACACATGCGTACAGTTTATAGAATACTCACAGTAGGCAACCGCACAATCAGCACTCATGTCAAGAAAGAAACCAAGAACACAGGAGAAGGAAGCAGGGACAGAGCCACCAGGGAATGAGGGCTTGACGGCAGTGGGATCTCGGAGGTGGCTTGGCCTGGGTCAGCCTGTGAAAAGGAAGAGTGTAGCCACCAGAGGGAGATGCTGGGCACACTACTACAGGCTACTGATGTTCAGCTTGTACATACACATCAGCCAGAAGAAGCAGATGGTCAGTGAGACACAGATCCAAATGTCCTCGTAAGGATCGGGTCGTGATCTGCGACTGCCCCTGCGTGAACGGAGGTCTTCCCTTCTAGGGGACCCACAGCCAGACTTGCCAAAACTGGACTTCGGCCGTCTCTTCTTGTAGTAGCGGAAGGTAACAAACCTATGGCTATTGGCCAGGTAGCTGGGGCCCTTGCGCTTTAAAATACTAAGGACTGAATAGGGGACCGTGATGGAGCCCCTATTGACAGAGATGGGATTATCAGTGCTGCTCTCCAGAGAGATGTCGAGGCTAGCAATGCCAGAGTCCTGGCCATCTTTCTTTTTGCCTTTGGTACCATTAGTAAAGATGAAGGGAAAAGTGATCGTGCCCTCCTCTTTGGCAGCAAGGCCATCAGTGTGGGGCTCTGGAGGCGGTTGGTGGCCATCAGTGGCAGGGCTTGGGCCACTGTCTTCCCTCTCTTTATCCATAGTGACACTGGTGAGAGCATCCTTGGCTCTGAAGAATTTGATTAAATATAAGGGAAAGGCAATAGAGCCTTCCCCGTTAGGCAGGAGGCCAATAATATAAGGCACTGGGAGTAGGCCATTTCCAGAAGTGACCGGGCCATTGCTGGAGGAAATGGGGCCATGACCCTTGGCCACACCGACTGGGCTCAGCGGAGAGCCCTGTCTCCCAAAAATGAAGCCTCTGAGCTCAAAGGTCTTCTGGACGCTGCTCGGGAGGAGACCCTGGCAGTGGAAGATGGGAGCTCTGACATGCACCAGGATGTCCTTGACTTCAGGCATGGCCTCAGAGCTCCCAGACAGGCAGAGGGAGCCCTGGCCAATGACAGCTGGCCTGCTACCACCAGCTTCAGGAAGGGAGCCCTCTCCCTGTGTGACATAGCCGTGGCCATCAGTGACATCCACAAGGGAGAAGGGAATGATAACAATAGGGTCCCCCTCACTGAGGAAGTCACTGCTGTCGGAGAGGGGATCCTCAATGAAATCGATCACCAGGAGGGGAATGGTGGTAGGTTTGGAGCTTCGGCCTCTGGCACACTGGGCCAGGGCACCACTGCTGGGAGTGAGCAGCTGCTGGTCCTGGGCAGGTACAGTGGAGTTATCATCAGGCATGGTGTGCCTATCTTCTGGGACATCAGTGCTACTGACTAGAGAGACACAGGTGGGGTCAGGTGCCTTCTGAAGGAAGCAGACCCCCAGACTGCATGCCTCACAGCTGTCCCCAGAGCAGATCTCTGGGCACTGTCCTGGTCCACAGCTGTCCCCATAGCATGTCTGCAGGATATGGAAGACCAGCTTGCTAAGGAAGAGCTGGACGTGGGCAGGGCTCACCTGGCAATCCCCAAGTGTGCCCGGTGGGCACAGCCTGCACTGCTGGCTCCATATACGCATCTTCACCTGCCCCTGGCTGCTGTCCTTGTCCCACCACAGGTGGAAGAGGATGTATACATGGGCTGAGCCCCAGGTCCACAGGCAGCGGCTGCACTGGAGGCTGCGGGAGAAAACAAACAGGTGAGCAGAGAGGAGGGGGTGCTGAGCGGGTGGAGGCCTCCCCTGGGCCCCTCAGTACTCTCCTGGGACTGAGCCATCTTGCCTACCTGGCGCTTCATGGCCTCTGTTCCCACATCCCATGCTCAAACCTCAAACTTCACCCAACAGCCAGCCAAGGTGGGCTGAGGCAAGCCGGCACCCCTCCTGCCAATGCGTGAGCTTATAACCCCAAGGCTTTGGTCTGCACACAGGCAAGGTGAAGTCCACACGCCTTTTGCTGAAGCCCGTAATGTGAAATGCTGAAGCACTTTCCCATGAGCTTGGTGCGAAATGTCACTCCCTGACATCTGTAAGGCACCTCTGCAGCTTCTCCACTCCCCTGTGATGTGGAGTTAGCGGGTATCAGAGGTAGCCTGCGAACAGGGCAGCGAAAGAGCGAGGACCTGCAGCCCCATTGATAGCACTAGCTCAGCAGCTGGGGTGCTGGGGAATGAGTCTTGCTTGATAGGTCCTCAGCCCGAAAAAGAGGGGACAATACCATCCATTACTGTGTGAAGCCGCGCAGAAGGACACCCCTCCGTGTGTTACAAAGGATGGGACATCTAGGGATGGAGGGGGGCCTAGGGAAGATTTGGGCCAGGGTGGACATGGTAGGTGAGTATGTGTGACTTTAATAGTATGCACTAACGTGAGTACGACAGGTGGGTGTGTGTCCGCTTGATTAAGAGAAACAGCAAGTTTGGGACTACAGCAAGAAAGAAGCTGTAGCTGGAGGCCCTGAGGCTGGCCCCTGGGCAGCTCCTGGCCACACAGAAGACCTTCTCCTCTAAGACCTTGAGGTCCCTCACAAGTGACCCCTCCCTGGACCCCACCACAGCTGCAGACCTCATGGGAGCGTGCAATCATGGCTCCCCAAGGATTTGTTCTGGTACATGCAGCGAAACTGTGGGTTGGTGGGATTGTCTTACGTCCGCCACACACAGTGGTGCCACCAGCCAAACAGGTCCTGTCTGGGGAGCTGAGCACCTAACTTATTGATCACTCAGCTTTGGGAAGCACAAGGAGCAGTGGCTCCTGTCCCTTATGACAGGGTCCCCCTGTCACAACCAACTGGTTGCGGAGTATGCAGCAGCACACCAGCTCATCCACAGGGGTAGCTTTGCAGTTTGTCTCTGGAAGTAGTGATGTGCTTCGGGGTTCACTGCAGCCCCATCGAGGGTTATGACTTTCCCAGATCCTGAAAATATCAAGGTCCAACTTACTTCTGGCCCCTGGGATTTTGGGTGTTGGGGAGTTGTGATTTTCCCGTCAAAAGGCAGAACCACCTCCTCTCTGCCCAGTACCATCGCACAGTAACCCCCTGGCCAATACCCCAAGGGCCTGCTGGACCCAGAGTGAGGCCCTTGCAGTTGCCCCATGTCCTCTCCCGGTGGATGCTCTGCAGAGATGGTGACACCTGTCAGAGTGAGGAGGCCTGTGCGGGCAGGGTGTGCTCCTGCTGTGCTGATGACGGCTGTGGTCATAAAGATGGTAACCCTTGACCACCCAGCCCCTCAATCCACTGAGCTGGAGTCAGCTTTCCCGCTTCTCAGGCCAAGCACAGCTCAGCTTCCGCCTGAGGCAGGGCTGTCCATCAGCTAGGCCCTCAGGCCTGTCTGCAGTGAAGACGCAGTCAACAGCCATGGGCGCTTCCACATTCCAGCTCCCACTTGTCACCATGACGGCTGAGATGCCATGGCAACACCATGGAAACAGGAGATGACCCACACATCTGAGGGCAGCACTGGCCCAAGGAGCCAGGATGGCCAAAACAGACTCCACATTGCCTACCGGGGCCCTGATCTCAGCAGCCATGTAGCCAGAACTGAGTACCTCTGTTTTCTGAAAGGGACAGCCACCACCTAGCCCCACCCACCTGTTGGAGAATAAGACTAGACTACCAAATTGTCCCACTTTGCATCCCAACAACACCCACTCCTGGGCCACCCCAGCCTAGACTCAGAAACCAGTCCCAGCCAAGGGCTGTGGGAGGCACCTTTAGCCCCCTCCCTCTCCCAAGCCCCTCAGCTGCCAGACCTCGCCGCACCTCGAAAGCCCCTTCAGCCAGTACTGGAAACCGCCTCCATCCAGGTGCCCAGCGACCAGGCTGTCCTCTGGGTGCAGAACCCAAATGTCCTGGGGCTTCCTCTCAGCCATGAGTTGGGCAAAGGTGTTCACCCACATGTCCATCTTGGTGTTGTCCACGCTGCCGCCAGGCTCCGCAGTGCAGGATGACGGCTGCGCCCGCTCAGACCCCAAGGAAGCATCCCACATCCCCAGTGCCAGCCAATCAGCTGCCTTGAAAACAGCACAGTCTCTATGGCAACCGGGTTTGTCTCAGAGAAACGAGAAGCAGAAAGGAAAAGCACAGTGCGATAAAGTCACCAGTGATCCCATCACCTAAGAGACCATAAGTCAACCCCATGAGGTGGGCACACTGACATACATCGTTAGTCCATGCATGTTCCTATGAATATGGGCACTTTCACGGGTAGGACATCATGGAGACATGTCATTCTGTAACCTGGGTTTTACTACACAGGCTGTGAATAATATCCCATGTGTACGCCTGAAGGTCTGGCATTTTCCAACTCACGTGGTAGCATGAGTCACTGGCCTTACCTCTGTCCTGAGCAGTGTGAATTTCCCCACACAATTTTGCCTTGATACTTTACATTAGAGAGAAGTACAAAACATTTGCATTAACTATCTAAAGCGTAAATACTCAGCTTCACAAGTTTTTATAAAATATCAGAAAAACAATCTCAAGGCCTTCAACGACCTCTCTCTAATTTTTGCCCACACCCTCCTCTGAGGTTCCACTAGCCTGGCTGCCCCTCACGTCTGACTTCTCTGTATGTCCTCAACACCTAAGCTGGACCGCTAAGCTCCACTACTTAGGGCTATTGCTTTTGAGCTTTCTATAAATGAAATTTAGCATCAAGTGCGTGAATGCCTGTATCCTCTGGACTTCTCAGGTTGGTTGTAAGGCTCAGCCACTCCACTGTGCAAATTAGCAGTTTGTCGGGACACAAGAGAAAGTGAGTTGAGAAAAGAACAGGCCATGTTTGGGTGAAGTGAAAAGGACAGGTAGGTGGAGGCAGCAGCCCAGGATGGGCAGGGTTGAGAAAGAAAACCAAACACATGGGTCTGTGACAAATTCAGAGCAGAGAATGTCTCATCTTCTGAGGAAAACATCCTCAGGACAAGGGCACATGGAGGATGTGGCACCTCCTCTGTGAAAGTCCCCAGGGCTCTGCAGGGCTCAGCAGTCCTCAGCCTTGACTCTGGCTCAGGGAGGCACTGAGGTGGAGATGCTCTTGGACAGTGCTCAGAGCTGATCCCTTGGTGGCTGCTGATCTCTGTGTCCAAGGGGACTCAGAGCTGTAAAACCCTTGCTTAATGTTGAGGAGACTTGGAACCCCCTTTGTCCCTGACACCCACAAATAAGAAACTCACTCTGACAAAGCTGCTAGGCAGCCAACAAGACCATGTCCACAGCACGGCCATGACAACAGCATCTTGGAGGTAAGTAGAAAGAACAGGTTCCCCAAGGGAAGCTCAGCACACTGTCCAGGACCTTCAACAGAAAGTGTGAGACTTCTGTGTGGCCAGATCCCACATGCCTGCAGCCCCAAGGGTCCTACTCTCTTCCTTGGCAGACAGAATCATTCACTAAAGTAAGCTGTCTTGCTTATCATGTCCCCTCGCTCGATGTCAGAACACGTGCAGAGCACCATCTTCAAGTTCTAAGACAGCTCCTGCTGCCACACCTCACGCAAGATACCTTGCTCCAGCCTGGAATATCCTGTGCTTTTCCACAGCCACACCTGCTGGCTCCCCACCGAGCCCCACTTCTGTTGTCTTCTCTCCTTCTCTCACCTTTGTGGATAGATTATTTTATCCATCCTTCCTTATTCTTGTACAAGCTTGGCAGTCACACAGTTTTTGGTTGTTGGTCCTGGCAATTTCAACGTGCAGACCTAGCGTGGTTGTGTCCAAACGCATTGGCGCTTCCAAGGTGTTGGCCCGCACCTACCTGTGGGCTCCAGACTAAGCATCAAGACCTCCACAACCATTCTCCACATCTTCTCACCTCTCTAATACTCTCTCTCTCCCCTCTCTCCCTCTGTCTTCCTCCTGAACGCTGACTTTTCTTCTCATTCTCCTGCCAGTCCACTAATCCTCTTTTCATCTTGGTTTGGTTTGCGACTAGCCCTGTTCAGTTTATTGTTATTGTTGTTATCATATTTTTTTCCCTGAAACTTATTTCCAGCTCCCTGTCAGATATGCTAAGTGTGACAACAAGATTTAAGAGAAAATCGGTGGGATGTTCTGCTGGAAAAGTTCCTTAATGTGGGGCCAGACAACTGGAGAAAGCTCCATTTTTTCCTTCTTCCACTTTCACTCTCTTCTATCCATCAGTGTCAAGATGGTAGCCAACACTCTAACAGCCGTGTTAGGCCATGAGGTGGCCTTGAGACTAGAAACCACGTGTTGAAGGATCAAAAACAGGCTGGAATCTGCATCCTTAGTGAAAATCAGAGTACCACACTGCTTCCGGGTGGCCTATCGCCAGATTTCCTACTCAAATGAGAAATAAGCCAACTTCTTACTTATCAGTTACCTTAAGGCACAGTTCTCTGGCGGTACTGATTATCACCCAGCTTGGCTGGAGTAATCCTAACTGAACCTGAGGTCCTGGATTGGATGGTTGGTTCAGGGCCATTGTGCAGTTTTGGTTTCCTCTGAGGAAGTTGCTGCTATCAGAAAGGGGGTCCTCAGGGAAATCAAGGCCTCTTAGTTCCCAAGACACAGCCTGGCCTCTGAGTTAGGAAAAAGCTTCAGAATGATGACAGGCCAAGACCCAGATGGCAATGCCAATCCTAAAGAAGTGCAAGGAGCTACCTGTCCTTGACTTCTCCAGATGCCCAAGACATCCACAGAGAAGCCAGTCACGCTATACTCATCCGTGGCCCCAGGAACACAAACTGAGCTTCTACAAAGCCACTTCCAAGCCAGCTAATAAACTGGTCAGCCATAAAGGTCCTCCTCCTCTCTGCCAGAAAGTAATGGGTATAAAGTGCCAACAGTATGTGCTGTAAGCCTCAGGTCCACCTGCCATGCCGAAGCTGAAAGTGAATGAAGGGCTGCGCCTTCAGGCCCTATCTCAAGGACTCTGAGCCTCCAGGACAGGCTGTGGGGGCCAGGCTTGGCTAGGACTCCTGCTCCAATACCTGAACATCCCCATATCCTCTAGTGGGTTTGGGTGGGGATGGATGTAAGTGGGCCTGGGGGAAAGAAACTGTCAGGGAAGCCAGTGCCTCCTCAGCATGGGCAGTCGCCGGGCTGCCCTTCCCGGACTCACCGTCCTGTCTTCTCACATCCTGGAGCTCCTTGTCTACGCAGCTCTTGTGGCTGTGGGCAGGAGCAGCCTCACCGCAGCCTTGGGGCAACCACAGAAAGCAGTTGAGGACTGGCCTGTGTCCTGCTTACCCTAGGGGGCTTTGGAGGGGCTCCCAAGACCCCACACTATGATGCTGGGTGGGAGACACCAGCTTTGGGACAAAGAGGGTGACTGAAACTGCAACCTCACACATACACATATGTGTGCACACTTACACAGGAAGAAGGGGCCAAGGCTGGAGTTCAGGTCTGCAGGGACCACCTGGCTCTGCGTGAGGGGTGGAGACAGAGGTAGAGGGAGACAGAGAAGAGGGGAGGGAAGAACAGGCAGAATAATTTGGCATGAATCGCAGTATTTGAGAGTTCTAGGTTTACCCATCTTTCCCACAGATCCCAGCAAGAATGGCCATGGCCGATAGGGGGCTGATCACAAGGTGTGCAGCACTCTGTGTGACCCTGCCCTGGTGCTCCTGTGCTAGCGTGAGTCCTGAGTCTCATCTCTGGTTCTAAGAATCCTACTGCTGTCCAGGAATCCTCCAGCTCAATGGCCATCCCCTCCATGATCCCTGGGTCCCAGTCCTTGCCCTGACAACTACACACAGTGCAATCACACAACACAAACACCTATGCACAACACAAACACCTACACACAACACAAATATCTATATATACAGCCCAAAGACACAACACAAACACACAACACTAGCACCTACACACAGCAAAAACAAACACAATACCAACACCTATATAAAACACAACACACAGCAAAAATACCTATATGCACAGCACAGACATAACTACAAATGCCTACACAAACAGTATAAACACGCAACACGAACACCTACATACAGCACAAACATGTAACACAAACACCTACACACATAGCACAAACACAACACAAACACCTACACACACATGTGCATGCACACACGTATATGCCCACCTACACACATAAACATACAAGCACACACACACACATTTGAATTTTTATAGTGTACACCTGAATTAATAACCCCACTCTAGAAGCTTAGAAGATAGTAGAGATATGGGTAAGAACTATGTATTCTGACACACAGCCCAGCTGCCTTCACTTCCACAGTGATAAACTGTGGAAATGTCCCATTCGGGTTTTTTTTCTTAATTCATTTCTTAAATTAGACAGATAAATTCGCTGCTCTTTCTTTAACTTCTGGGAAATGTTTCAAAAACATGATAGAACAGAAAGTTTTTATTTGCAAACACTATTAACCATTTCCTGTTCCAACCTCAGAAATAGCTGTGAATCAGGATGCTGCCTGGGCTGAGAGGCCCTGACCTGGGCCTGCGGGCGGCTCTGCCCAGACGGGACCGCATGGGCCTGGTGGGTGTTGGGTCAGCGAGCCGGTGCCACCGCCTGCCACCTACTTACTCAGAAGCAGTTTCAGGATGGACCTCTGCTTCCTGCACTTCCCCAGCTCTTACCTCTGAGGGATGGAAATTTCCCACTGCCTCCAGAGAGTGGGGGATCCCCTCCTCCCCTTTTCCACTCTCTGTCTGTGCTAGCTCATAGTATCATAACCTTGAGGCTGACACCTTGGAAACTATGCTCTTCTCAGTCCAGAGGCCCCACGAAGGGTGACGTCTCAAGCCCAGCCTCGGGAGGCTCACCCGCCTGTGCCCCTGTCCTGCAACTTTGTTCCTGGGCAGCTTCAGCCGTCCAGCAGAACACAAAGTAGTGCCACACACACTCACCTCAAGCTCCTGAATCCCTGGGGCCACACTGAGGAAATAAGACTTGGTGGAGGAATGGCACAACAGTTAAAGCGCTTGCCTCGCAAGTGCAAGGCCCTGAGTTCAATTCCCCACACAAAGCTGGGCGTGGTGGCGCACGCCTGTAGTCCCAGCACTCAGGAGGCTGAGGCAGGAGGATTGTCCTGAGTCCAAGACCAGCCTGGGCTTCACCAGTGAGCTCAGGACCAGCCTAGGCTACAGAGCAAGATCCTGTCTCAGGGAAAAAAAAAAAAAAGTGAGAAAGAAAAAGATCTAACATTCTCGCAAGTTGCACAGGAAGGTCACAGCTCTCTTAGTAATCATTATGAACTGAAATACACCAGATGTGTGAGGAGCGGGAGGCGGCTAGGTGTGGAAAGGCTGTGGTGTGGACCAGAGACCTGGAAGTTCCCCCCTAAGAAAATAGGTACAGTGCAGGCCAGTCGCCCACAGTACCTCGTGGCATACTGTGTATGATCCCTTTTGAGATGGGGCCACGCAGATGTGGAGGAAGGAATGACCAAGTGACCGGGCAAGTTTCACAGCTTCCCTGTGGGAAATGCAGAGCCTTCCCTTAGCCACCACGGCATGGAAGGGATGCCAGCCATCAGGGCACAGGGAACATAGTAAGACCCACGTAGCTTGACCAAGTGGGGCCCTGGTTGGGAAGCTGCACTGTAGTTTTGCCAAGTGTGGTTGAGAGAAACAGCAAAGCAAAGGGAGAATGTTCCGAACGACTTCTTCCAACGGAGAGGTAAAAAATGTGATACTCAACCCAAACTACAGCTGTTTATCCCAGATTCCTTAATCGGAGAGTTATCCGGCTTCCCCAGGCCTGGTTCCGGACAGAACGTGACCCCTTAGGAAGGAGGGGGGAAAGCTGAAACCGAGGGAAGGTGGGCAGCTCCAGACAGCTCCCGCCCCCAAGGGGTCTTCCTCCTATCACTGGAGGTAGTGGACCGACCAGGCATAAATCGGGCTCAAGCATGCACAAAGGACAGTGGGTGCTGGGATGTGGGTGTGGACGGGTGTGAGTGTGGGTACATGTTGGGCGACAGAGCGTGAGCTGGGCTTTGCGAGTCCTGAGGGGACAGTCTTGAGCGCGTGCCTGGATAAGAGGTCAGGAGCGCGGTGTTGACGCGCAGCCTCCAACAAGCACCCTGCTCCTGCAGGCCTTGCGCGCCCTCCCTCCCTCATACCCTATCCCCCTGCAGGCTCGGCGCCCTCTAGGGTCGGACCCTAGATCCCCGTGGCCCAGAGACTTTGTGTGGGCCGCGAGTCCTCTCCGAGGAGGAGGTCCGGTAAGTGGTGCCATAGAGAGACCAGGCGGCCTCGGCCCCACTACCTGTGGCCTTCAGGAAGGTGAAAAGATAGAATGGGGAGAAAGAACTAAAAGAGGAAGGAAGGAGAAAGTGGGAGGGGCGCTAGAGGGTAACAGGCTAACAGAGCTCTCTATCCCACGGCCTCTCCCCTCCCTCCCGGGAAGAGATGTCCAAGCACCTGCAAGGAGACTGAGGCAGAGCCTGGGGTGTGGGTGGTAGAAGCCCTGGGGTCGGCGGCAAGGTGCACTGCCCAGGTCCGGGTACCTTCCCGCTCTGACAGCCTCATTTCACCCTCAACAGCTGTCCCAGGATCCAGAACCTGGAGGGTCCCGCAGCTCCATATACTGGGTACAGAGACACAACACCAGACCCAAACCGGGACTAGGAGGGGTCTGTCTGAAGCCTGCTCAAGGCCCAGCACAGCCAGCGCCTTTCTGTCCAGCGCTGTGGGAGAGCCAGTGCCCTAACGTGCCCCTGGAAGCCACGCCGCCTGCCACCTCCTGGAAGGGCAGCTCATCTCGGTTCCCCTGCCAGACCCAGCCGCAGGGTTCCCCGTCCTGGCCTCCGCCCCCGCACCCACAGCGCTGAGGCCCCGAGTGGCCCCCGCTCACGGCGGAGCGGGAGCTGCGCTGACTCGCAGACGCGGCCTCTGATGCTCTTTTTCCACCCGTGTTCTGTAACGTTTCCTTCACAGCCGCTGCCGCTCAGCTGGGGCGGCGGCGGCAGCTGCTGCCAGGCGGTTTCCAGCCCCGGCTGGTAATTTTAGGCTGATGAGACCCACGCATCTCATCACTAATATCAGCAGTTTCATTTTTCCACTTTTCCATTCATTCATAGTGATAAAATGTTTCTAAGAGGACGTGATGAGCCACCCGAGACACGTCACGAAGGACCAGTCAGCCTCCCCGGGAGGGAGGGCCTGGGCTGCTGGCCTCAGGGCCAAGCCCACCATCAAGGGTCTGACCCAGAAAGATCTGGAAACGTGGCTGCCGAGATTGTGAGGTGAGCCCAGTGGGAAGGCCAAGGCGATGTGGACCAGGACCGACAGGACAGATGCCTTTCAGCAGGAAGGCAGCAGGGACTCAAACCTGAGGCCACTCTGGGAGTGCCCAGGGCGTCCAGCACAATGCTCCAGGCGACAGTCTTGAATGTGGAAGGATCCGGAGTTGGCCAGGGGAGCAGGGCCTAGATCAGGCCCACAGGCCCAGAGGTGCCCACTCAACGTCCCCCCTCCAAGAGCTACGGGGCAATGCACCTCCTAGCCCAGGTGCATCCACTAGAATGGGTTGATGCCCGCATGGTACCCTTCATGACCAGTGTGGTGGCTGGGAATAGCAGAGGCCCGGAGGCACTTGCCCCCCATCAGGGCAGGGTGGCCAGCCTAATTCAAATCCTGAGTCCAAGAAGCTGAGGGCTCAACCCGCACTGGCCAGACCTGGTGGGTCAAACTACTCTCTTGGGTCCTGGAAGCCCGACCCAGACAGGGCACACCCGCACCTTCTTGAGGGACAGGAGGTGGGGGTTGCTGCTTCGCTCTCACCCTCCAGCCTCCAGAGCTGAGGGCCAGCTCAGGCAGGAAATGGGAGAAAGCCACAGGGGGGAGGAAAGAGACAAAAACCGCGGACAACAGAGACCAGAGCCTCTCTCTCCCTCCCCTACCGCCCTCCACTCCCCCTCCTCCACCCTCCCCAAGTCTGCCCCTACAGCAACCCTCCCTCCGGCCTCTGGCTCTCCCCGCCCCTGTGGAGGTGGAGGAAGAGGGGGCGGGAGCCAAGAGCAGGTCCCCTCCCTCCAACCTGACCTGGAACAGTTTCCTTTCCGTTGTCACTGCTGCCTGAGTGTGGCGGCAGTTGACTAGAGGCAGGGGCCGGTGCTCTGGGCATGCGGGTCGCTCAGGTGCCCTGGCCACTCACCTGGTTCGTGTTGCAGCTGGGCTGGAGGCCAGGATGGCTCCTAGGTATGTGGGCTCTTGGGACATGGGCTTCCAGACCATGGCGGAGGGGGGCTGAGTCAGGGTTCTGAAGGGACTTTTCACCCTCAGTCCTGTCAATGGAGAGGGCGTCATCGTGGACCAGTCCCCTGGGTACCTGATACAGACCTGTATACCTTTGGCAGACAAGATGCCCTCCCTGGGCCCCGACTTGACCCCTCCTTTTTCCCAGGCAAGCAGGATTTTGTCCTGGAAGGGGCCTTCCAGAGTCCCTCCCTGTAGAACAAGAGCCCCGCCTTGGCGTCACCGTTCGCCCAGGCCCAGGTGTTTTTTGTCTGTACTTTCTCCCCCCTGGGCAGGAGCAGCCCAAACAGAGGGGCTGGTGTCTGCCAGAGGGCCACAACGCTCCTTTAGACAGTCACATCAAGAGTGTAACTGTCCTCACTCCACTCAAGGCCCAGGGTACGATCTTGCTCAAGTTTCTGAATGAACTCTAGGGGTGCATGCCATGCTTCACTCTGAGCAGCCATCTGGAGAGGATGAGACCCCTGAGCCCCTGTACGAACTGTCCTCTGGGGCCCATGTTCAAACTCTCCACAGTGAGAAGAAGGGACCCCCCTCTAGCCATGTCCCTTATCCTTCTGTGCCATGTTTGTCTCTCACCCTACCCTCTGCCCTCTGGAACTTGAGGCTTGGGGAAGGGCCTTGCAGGGTATGGGGGGAGTGACAGTTGCTCGAAGAACCTAGACAAGGTGACACCCATCCCAGAGTCTTTATGCCTTAAGGCCCTCAGGCATCTCCACCCCAGCCCCTGTTGGTGGAGGCCGAGCGCTCCCTGAGGCAGCCCTGTGACGGTGGTATGTCCTCCACCATGGCCCTGTTGGTCTTGTGCAGAACTCTTCTCTGAGGAAGTCCTGTGAGTTACTCTTGGAGCTCCCTGGAGGACACAGACCTGGAGGCAGTGGTCTAAGGCCTGTGGTCCCACCCTGCAACCTGGGGAGTCTCGTCAGAAGGGAGGATGGGAGCCCAGTAGTAAGAGCAGAGAGTTGCTAGTGATCCAGGAGAAGGGACTGAGGCGTGAAGCAGGCTGTGACTTGCCCGAGAGCCTGACACACGAGGCCTATCCCCAGGCTTCGCAGCAGGGGGGAAGGAAAGGAGGCCGGTGTCTGGGCTTCCACGTGGCTCCAGCTTGCGCTAGTGGGATTCTGAGGAAGCCTGCCTTGGATTCTTCATCCGTGACACTCAGCCAAGTGATACTGTATGCCTCCTGTTTCAGTTAAACTATGCTGGCTGCAGGTTCCCCAGACACATTTTCTTTCTAATTTGCTATTGTATTTATTTTGGTCATGGCCGTGGTAATCCCTTTTCTTATGAATGAGTTTTATTTGCATTTCATGAGATATCCCAAACTCTGCAGTTTGCAACCCCATCCTAATGTGTAAGAGTAAATGAGATTCAGGCTTGTGTTCAAACTGAAAGCTGTCTTTTGTGAGCTTCCACACTTCTGGCAGATCAGCACACTGGCTTTCTCGTTACTAGCTACTGTAACAAAGCGTCACTGCAGATGAATGACAAGAAAGCGACACTTTGGGGTTCTGAGGCAGGTGGTTCAAGATCAGGGTATCCGCAAGTGGTCCGGTCTCTTGTGCAAGAGAGCCCACACCTCCTTCCAGCTTCTGGGTTTGCAGGCAGCCTTGAGGTTCTTGGCCGACACAAGCATCACCCCGTATTCTGCCCTGTCCTCTGTGTGTGCTCTGGGTCTATTCCCCCTCCTGCAGGATACTAGTCCTATTGGATGAGTTCAACCTATGCCAGTGTAACATCGTCCTAACCGATTCCATCACAACCACGCAATGCCTCATAAGATCCCAGAGTTTAGGGACTCAATATGAGCTTGAGGGGAAGTGGAACTGGAGGAATGGCTCAGCCGTTAAGTCAAGCGCTAAGTACCCGAGTTCGATTCCCCAGCACCATATAAGCTGGGCGTAGTGGTGCATACCTGTAATCCCAGCACTCGGGAGGCTGAGACTAGAAGATTGCTGTGAGTCCAAGGCCAGCCTGCCCATCTCAAAAAAAGAAAATGAACTTGGGGGACACAATTCAACCCAAAATTTCCATCACTGCACACAGGGTGATGACACTTGAGTTGCCTGAGCACTCGTTGCAGACCTCAGCAACGCTCCACTCCTCTCCCCAGCCAGTCCTCTGGGGCCTAGCACTCCTCCTTTGGGCATGTGGTATAAGCCGTGTTCCTGTTGCCCAGGATGCCTCCCTTGGGGGAAATGGGCAGAAGACATGGAGCTTCTGCTGGATGTCTTGCTTTTGGGTCCCTGCCGTCTTTCTGTTTTGGTCAGCCCTATGTTCTTGGGGAACCCAGGCAAGGAGTGTGGAACCCACCTGAGGTGCTGAGGTCTGCCCAATGGCTCTGTACCTCAGCCG
>PVKB01007150.1:30985-42754 GCA_004027205.1 Ctenodactylus gundi
CCCCCCCCCCCCCCCCCCCCCCCCCCGCCCCGCCATGGATTCTGCTTAAATAAGGTATGAGTTGTTGGCTGTGAAATGTGTAATCTGTAATGTCGCCTCTGAGCCAAAGTGGAAGAGAGTGTCCCTGCGTCTGAGCTTGCCTCAGTGGTCCTCAGTGCTCAGGCTCTTTCTGCAAGGACTGTCTCTCCAACAGCACATAGGACACGGTGCTCTCTCATCAGCCGTCCTACATGGCTCCGAGGGAAAACTATGGGATCTCACGGAAATACCTCAAACATAACTTTACATAGGAACCAGACCAGACCGGGGTCATTTGTGAATATTACTTTCTGGGTAGGATTTTCAAATGCCCAAGGCATCCTAGAGAATGCAGACTGTCTCTGTCCATTTTCTGTTACTGAAAGGAAATTACACAGACTGGGTAAAATATAATGAACAAAGGTTTATTTAGCTCATATTTTTCTGAGGCTGGAAGTCCAAGGTGGAGCGGCCACACCTGGAGAAAGCCTTCTTGCTGCTAGAGACTCAGTGTAGAGCATCCATTGTGTGACTGAACAAGGGCCCCAGAGAGAGCTTCATTTATAACAAATTATTCCCTTAATAGCCCATCAGTCTGGGAAGGGATGAATGCCAGTTTGGGGGCAGAGAGGCTGTGTCAGGCTCCAAGTAGGGCTAACCCACACAACCAAGCCAGTGGTGCCAATAGTGTTGGGTCTGATATTCTCAAGTCATATCACAGTTTTGCAAAATCTGAGCCCAACTTCACACCAAAATTACCTAAGGTTTTTCTTCACTGTGCTAGCCTTGCATGTGCTAAGCATGTGCTGTATGTTCCTCGTCCTTTATTATTTTATTTTGAGACAGGGTCTCACCAAGTTACCTAAGTTTGCCTTGAACTTTAAATCCTCCTGTCCCAGTCTCATGAGTGTTTGGAATTGCAAGGATGTACCACTGTACCAGATTACGTAAGGTTTTCATTGAAAAGACTTATATGTTGCTTGAATTAAGGTATAAAGAAGATGCATGTTTGCATCTAGAGAAGTTCGCCTAGAGAAGTTCCCAGTGTGTCATGCTAGCCATGTGTGGCTGGACACACAGTCACAGGCTAAGGAAAGCATCTACTTTGGCCCATGGAGTTTGTGTCACCCCTGAGGAACAAGGGACTTGCTGAAAAAGGAAGATCCTCCTACACTAGACACTCCAGTCCTAGCCATGGCCTTCTAGTGTCCTGTGGCCTTCCAGACCCCTGGTCCCCTGGTTCCCTGGCACCTGCAGAGTAGTGTAGATCACACCTCCTTGGCTCAGGTTTTGCCACCTCTGTACAGGAATCCAGGGGTCACTGCTCTCTTGGGAACCCCTTGGCCTAGCTCACATCATCTGGCCTGAGCTTGATCCAGTCTGTAGCACCTGTCCCTATCTATCCGTCAATGGCTGGTGGGCAGCAGAAAGAGGAAATGGCACATAGGTGAGTGTAATGTCCTTGTCTATAGGTGGTGTGATTCTGTAGCCACTCTGCCTTCCAGGTGAGGGCAGAGGTGCCTCCTGAGGAGTGAAGACCCTCCAAGATACCCCACTTCCTTTCTAAGCAAGAGCTGGTCTAATTCATCCCTGTGAGGTTGGTCCTTGAGGCTTGGTTAAATTGCAAAATCTGAGCCCAACTTTACACCAAAATCCCTGAAAGCAGCTCTCTGTAACTATGGCAACCACAACCTTGCTTCTTGTCACAGAGCAGGGAGCCATGCCCAGCCCATACTGTCACTTACATAGAGCCGGATGAGCTAGGGAGTGAAGAAGAGAGAAGCAAAGCAAAGTGGACACAGGAGGTGCGCATGGAAAGGGGACTTAAAATCTCGGCCAACAGCCACCTACTGCATTCCAGGACTGATGCTGCAGCTGGGTTGTGAATGGACTAGGAGGATTACCTCACCATGAGATCATCCGGGCTTGCATTTGGTGAGGTGCAGAGGCCTGGTAGCAGGGAGAAAGGACAGAGGTCTGTAAAAATATATGATAGAATGGGTCTCTTGGATCCTTCTCCACATGACTCAGAGAGAGACCCAAGTGTGTTCTAGAGCAGTTTCAAACCTGTGTTCATCTCTCTGAGCCTCGGTTTCCCATGTATCAGTCAAGAACCTTGGGCAGGGTTTCCCAAGCACACTGACCTCATGGAGGAGGGTTTCGCTGTGGAGGGAAGTCAAGTACGGATAGGCTCAACAAGCTTGCCTTCCCTGGACCCTGAGAGCTCTGACTGTCCTCCACTGCAACACCATGGAGAAGGCCACCACTGGAGCTAGGAAAAGCTATCATGTCATGTGGCCCCCAGTGGGATGATAGGAGGGCTTCTGTGAACCAGCCAGCATGCAAAGCTGTGTGTAGTAGATGCAGTTGTATGTGAGAGAGAGAACGTAAATGTAGCAGTAAGTTGGGCCCTTACTCAGAGGAGCCACATTTTTGAGTTGTGGTGTAGGGTGTCACCAGGAGGGCCCCGGCTGTTGTACATTCCTGATGGGGGTCTCGCTGTGTAGCCCCATCTGGTCCTGAACTCACTATGGAGCCCAGGCTGGCCTTAGACTCAATGCAATCCTCTTGCGTCAGCCTCATGAGTGCTAGGATTACAGGCCTGCACCACCTTGCCTGGTTTATGTGGTGCTGGAGAATAAAACATGGTGCTTGCTAGGCAAGTACTTTAACCACTGAGCTGTTTCTCTAGCCGGCAAGTTCCTACCTTAACAAGGTCTCTATTCTATCCAAGTGAGGGACAGTAGCCCACTTGCTCTCTGGAGGGTCTTATTGGAAGACATGGCAATCCACCAGGACAGCAAAGCTCATGCTCATGATCTCCCTGAGCCAGGGTACAGGCCAGACTCTGACTCCGCCAAGAAGCTCCAGTGTCCCAGGGCTTGGGACTCTATGGGAAGCCCCCACTCACCCAGCTTGGCTCCTCAGTGATTTTTGCCCCCACCCCCACGCACCAGATCAGTGCTGATGAGATCAGACAAGGCCATGAGGGGCCAGGGGCAGGTCTGGGAACACAATCTTTTCAGAGGACTGGAAATCTGGAGTCAACAGGGAAGGAGGCTAAAATCCTTATGGAATGCAACTGGGGAGCCAGGTAAGGGCCAGAACATAGACTGAGCCCCAATCTCAGGTCTCATAAAGACAGAAGCAACACTCTGCTGTGGAGGTGAGTACTCCATCCTAGGTGCATGCAGAGAGGCCCAAGAAAGGGTCTTTTTGGCTGCAATGCCGCCTCTTCCTCATGGCCGCCCTGCTCTCTGTCCATCTCAGAACCCTGCAACAGGCCCTACAGACCCGCCTTTTCCCCACCGAAGCTCACAGTGTCCGAGGGAGCAAATGCCACCTTCACCTGCAGCTTCTCCAACTCATCCAAGCACTTTGTGCTAAACTGGTACCGCCTGAGCCCTAGCAACCAGACCCACAAGATGGCTGCCTTCCCTGAGGACCACAGCCTGCTCAGCCGGGACCACCGTTTTCATGTCACACAGCTGCCCAACGGGCATGACTTCCAGATGAGCATCCTCACGGCACAGCGCAATGACAGCGGCACCTACCTCTGTGGAGCCATCTCCATGCCCCCCAATGCAAGAATCAAAGAGAGCTGTTATGCAGAGCTTACTGTTACAGGTGCAGACTGGGTGCCTCTAGCCCACTGGGGACCCAGCCTCACCCTTGTCTTAGAAGTACCCAGGCCCCATTCATCTTTGGGGGAGGGAGGGCCTATGGGAGAGGCCCCAGCAGGAACCTCTAAAACTGTTGTGCCTGATCTGTCTACCAATGTGCGGGCCAGGTCAATGACCTGCAGTTATAGGTCTGAGTTGGATGCCCTTCAGACCTTGGAGAGGGCAGGGCTGGTGTCCCTGATTCTACCCCCTAACCCCTGTCTTTGTGGCCCTTCAGAGAAAGTCCTGGAGCCCTCTACTGCACAACCTAGCCCCTCACCCAGGCCAGAAAGCCAGTTTCAAGGCATGGTTGTTGGTGTCATGAGTGCCTTGGTGGGCATCCCAGTGTTGCTGCTGCTGGCTTGGGTCCTGGCCGCCGTCTGCTCCAGAGCCATGCCAGGTAAGGCTTGTTATATCCCTTTAAAGACTTGCCCCATCCTGACAGATGCAGACTCCAGTCCACAGCTGATTAGCCAGCCCTCCCTCTCCAGACCTTCTCCTATTGCTCCTACTACTCCCACCACACACATACATCCTGACCACCATGAAGGCCTGTGATCACCGTACCTCACATACACACCCAGACCACCACAAGAACCTATAGTCACCACGCTCCATACACACACCTGACTATCATCAGAGCCTTCAGTCGTCACACACCCCACACATACATCCTGACAAAAATGAGGGCCTGTGGTTACCACATTTCACCCACACCCCTTGACTGCCATGAGCAACCATGTCACCCAAACACCCTTAGGAGCGGGTCCCCAGCTTCTTGTCGTCACTAATTCACTATATGATTGTCCCTAGGGCTAGAAGGAAGGTCCTGAGTGGACCAAGACCAGGCGACCTCCCTGGGAACCTTCTCCCCGGCTCTGCCCACCATCCATCTCGGGGCTACAGGGGGTTCCTTGGGTTTTGTTTTTAGTTTTTTGGGACAGAGTCTCACTCTGTTGTCCAGGCTGGTCCTGAATTCACTATGTAGCCCAATCTGGCCCTGAACACACAGCAATCCTCCTACCTCAGTCTGCCAGGTGCTGGGACTACAGGCACATGCCACCGCGCCCAGCTATTATGTCATATTAGGGAATAAAACCCAGGGCCTTGTGCTTCCTTGGCAAACACTTTAACCACTGTGTTATTCATCAAGCCCATGGGCTGTGTTATCTGAGACAGGCTTGAATCAGGGGTACCTTGACTTCCAACTGCTTCTGATACTATTTAACCTCTGGTACCCTCAGGCATGTGGCAGAGGAGTGGCCACAACATCAGGTAGTTCTTACCTGAGGTGGCCAGGCCCTTGGGGATTTTGTTTCCTCAGTGCTTCTCAGTCTCCTCTCTGGAAGATTTGAGGGTGTGCTTGTGCCCCCACTGGGTCAGCCACAGTGCAGAAACATGCAGTGACTCTGCACAGTCACCTGGGGGACTACTCATGGTATCTCTGTGCCAGCCGGCTGTTGAGTGCCATGTGCATTAGCTGGGGCACAGGTGGGGCTATCCCTGCAGCAGGCACATGCACCACAACTTCTGTGCCAACTGGAGTTTCCAGTCACTTCTTGGGAAGGGTGTGGGCCAAGAAGGAAGGCATAGCACCTCTCCCAGGAGCCAAACTCCCTTGCAGCCTAAAAACCCTAAGGACAGGCTGGTGGAGAGTCTGGGACTGTGGGCTTAGAACACTGCTCCTAGCAGGACGGCTTGGAGTTTGTCCGTTGATTCAAAATGTGCTTCTCTGCAGAGGCCGGAGGATCCAGAACCACAGAGCAGCCTCTGGTGAGTCCACCCCTTCTCTGGAGGCGTCTGTCACACTCTATCTCTGGAGCCAGCAGGGTCCCAAATCTACCCCTAGACTCGCACTTCCAGCCAGAATCCTCCCTCCCAGACCCCTAGAGCCAAGTCCTGACAGGCATTCATATGGGCCCAAGGGCTTGGGGAGGTGGGTGGTCGTTGCCTATCCTGTGCTGGGCAAAAAAGGGCTGGAAAAGTCACATTTCAGAATTCCAGATCTACAAGGATTCAAGGGACAGTTTCGATGGGGAAACCAGAGAGAAGGAGCTGTGTCCCAGGTTACAAAGAGGGGTAGTAAAGGGACAGTTGACAGGAACAGGTTCAACAGCCAAAGTACAGTTACTCTAAGAAAAAGCCCCATGCTCTGTGATTATTGTTACCAAGTAGAGGCCCAGCCTAGGCATGGCCCAAACTGTGCAGGCCTGGCCATGGGTAGGGGTCCACACCAATTTCTCCCTTCCTCTCTCCCTAAAGAAGGAAGACACCTCAGCAGTACCTGTCTTCAACGTGGCCTATGGGGAGCTGGACTTCCAGTCTCGAGAGAAGACCCCAGAGCCCCCTGCCACATGTGTACACACTGAGTATGCCACCATAGTCTTCCCTGATGGACTGGGCACGTTGTCCCCCGGCCCCGGCCGCAGGGGCTCAGCCGAAGGCCCTCAAGGTCCTCGGCCTCTAAGGCATGAGGATGGACACTGCTCCTGGCCCCTCTGACCAGCTCCCTCAGCCTCCAGCCTTCTGTAGACCATCCACCAAAAGCTCAGGGTCAGCTGTCCCTAGGAGGGGCATGCAGGAAGGAGAGACGCAGAGCTGAACTGACAGGCACTGGCAGCCCTGCTCCTGTGCCAGCCCTGCCCGGGATCGTCTCGTGGAAGATGCTCCTCTTACTCACGCGAGCTGAAGCAACACTGTCTTTGTCCTGAAGTGAGAGCTGGACATAGCCACAGCTCCAGTCTTTGTCTGGGCAGAGCCTGGCTCTTCTGAATGCTGCTGCTGTGCACATCAAAGGATTAAGTCACTGCTCCCGGAGTCGGGGAGCCTATGTTGAGACTCTGCCTTGGAGCTGCCCCTGGGGCACCAATCCAACAAGGACATCCAGGCACACAGTGGAGACAGAACTCAAGGCTGCTTTCAGGCACACTGCGGCAGCAAGTTCATGTGACCTGGTGGCCTAGAGCGCCACGTGCCCACTCCATCCTCCAAGCCTGAGGAAGTTTTAGCACAGGAGGAAAGAGCTCCTGGCTGCTGTAGGCCAGGCAGAGGCACAGGAGTCCACCCCCCAGGGAAACTCTCTGCAGGAGTCCCCTCGGTCCGAACACCTGCCCAGGCAGCACCTCAGGAATGAGGTGCACAGAGGAAACCAAAGCATGCAGCCTAAAGGCTCACCTGCCCCCCAGGATGTGGCTAGCCCCTCCAAGCTCACCCCTGGGCTCACCTGGAGGACATGGTCCCAACGCCAGCAACAGGGCAAGCCGGTGGGACAATGCTGGTACCATCCCATTTGTCCTGTCCAGGAAGTCCAGGCCTTTGCCACCTTTCACGGTGTTATTTAAAGGAATCTGACCAGGCTCCATGAGGCGGTAGACAAAATGGCACAGGTGAAGTCGGGCTCCTCAAGCACCTGGCCTTCCAGGCACCTCTGTGGTTGGACAGAGAAGCCTTCTCCTTTGGTTCCGTGGTGCTATAATTAAATAATAATGAAATCCGTACGGAGTCCTTTCTTGCCCCTATAAGCTGTGAGAACAGGGCCAGGAGGGCTAAAGCCAAGGGTGAGGAGCATGGTGGCTTCACCAATCCTGCCCAGAGAACCACTCGCTGGGCCTCATCGCCATACGCTGCCTCCTCCCCACCAGCCACATCCATGTATAGCCCCCAGTATGGAAAACCTCCACAGCACAGGGAGGCAGCCCACATCCCTCGCCCCACACTGTCCCCAGGTCCCTGGCCCTGGTACCCAGGCTTTCTCAGCTGGCAAAGGGCATTCTCTGAGCTTCCTGAAGTAGCTTTACCTGTGTCCCTCCAGCTCAGGCCCAGTGCCCTCCACCGTGAGTCCCTCCAATGGATGGTGGGCTGCACCCAGCCATGAGTTAGGGCCCAGGGCTGCTGCAGGTCTCAGCCCTTGGAGTCCTTCCCCCAGTGCATGGGGCGGGGCTGCTTCAAAGATTTGGTCCAGGGACACAACACACTCGCCTGCTCCAAGCGTACATCTTGCCAGGGTTTCAGCTGCCTACAACAGACCCAAGCAGACAACTCCAACCCCACCTGATGGGATCAGCAGGCCTGGCCCAAGGCCTCTATCTGCCCACTGCTCTAGCCCCCTGAACTCCTCCTCAGCCCACTACCTAGGCTCCATCTGGGTGAGACGATTTGGGATCACCGCTGGAACAGGCAAAGAGGCCATGGTTCTGCAGATACCTGGCAAAATGTAGCATAATGGAGAAAGTGTCTGGGCTCTCGGGTAATGAGGGCTTGGTACTGGAAAATTCAGTAGGGTTCCAGGAAAGCTAGTGGGATAAGAACCTAGTAAAGAAGCAGGTATAAAAACAGGGTCCAGAAGCAAAAGCTGGTATGTATTCAGTCAGTTAGAGTATAGACTGGGCAGAACACCCTGCCTCAACAGCCATAGGTCAGGTAGGACGCTCACAGGCTAAGCCTGGAGCAACAGGAGGGAGGAGCCTGGTGCAGGCGTGGCCCGTCCACACAGCACATGGGAACACATGAGGAGTCCATACCACACACATGGCACTTCTTCCTGAAGCTACAAATTCAACATCATCCCCAAAAAAACCCACATGTCTTGAACGTGTGTGTGTGTGTGTGTGTGTGTGTGTGTGTGTGTGTGTGACTGGAGATTGAATTCAGGGCCTTCTCACTGAGGTGCAGCTCCAGCTCTTTTTCTGTTTTATACTTTGAGACAAGGTCTCACGAAATTGCCCACACTAGGCTGGAAAGTGCAATCCTCCTGCCTCAGCCGCCCAGAGTGCTAAGATGACAGGGTGTGTCCACCACACCTGGCTTGGAACTGTAACACTTCTATTACCAAGAAAACTGAGAGGGGGGAAAAAAGTGAAAGGAGCTTCGCAGTGGAGCTGAAAGGCTCTGCGCTCCCAGCGAGGACGGTAGGGTGGAGGCCCAATGGGGGCCGCACTGGGGAGGAGGCGGACTTCCTTATAAGGTGCAGGAATGGTGGCTGCCACCTGGAGAGGGACTCAGCAAGGCCCACACTGAAAGAAGCATCCTTGCATCCTCCCAAATATAGCAGAGACCAAAGTGTGAAAAGGAAAGGCACAAGGAAGTGAGGGCACTTCCTTCACAGCTCCGGCACGGCTGAACCCCACACCCAGGGACTCTGCCAAGGGACAATTAAAGATGAGATGGACACACCCAGCAGATTGAAATAGAAATTATATAAAGATCTGGAAACAGGAAGATTCAGAGTAGAGCAAAAAAGTGAGCAGTTGTAGCCAACACTTCACCAAAGCGTGTGGTCAGCAACTGCGCCTGTGTCTGTGCTCATGACCATGTGCATTGTGTGCCTTCCAACACGTACATACGTGTGCGTTCATATCCCTAAGCAGTGAAAGGACATCCTATTTTGCTCACAGTAAGAAAAATTAAAACCGCCCCTTCCAGACTGGGAAAAGTCAGGAAAGAACAGTAGCTGTTTGTGAAGCGGTAGGGGACAGTCCCAAGCTGGGGGAGCATTTGCCCTTACCCTGTGGAAAGACTGCCACATAACTGGCAACAGCATGAAGTGACAGAGAACACACAAGGATTTACTGTGTGGGGCATTCCATGGCAGAGTCATTCAGAGCTGATGGCGGGAAACTGGGGGCATGAGTTGGGATTAAGCTGGCTTGAGTCCCGATCAACTGGGGAGCCCCTCAGGGTGAGAAGTACCTGGTTCAAAGGAATGAAATCAGGCTGAGATGGGACCTGCTCCAGAGGGATTAGCTGCAAGGAACACTAATTCATTGTCCCCAAAGACAAGGACATAAATCAGGCCGTGTCAAAATGACAAGGAGGAATTTGATCATTAAAAAATATCAAAACTGTTTGGCCATGTTGGCACGCAGCTATAATCCCAGCACTCTGGAAGTCAGAGGCAGGAGGACCACAAGTTGGAGCTCAGCCTGGACAACACAGGGATTTAGCAAGACTTTGCCTCAAAATAAAAATCTTAATAAAGGAAGAGGATGAGGGTTATAGTTCAGTGTGAGGTCTTAGTACCAAGATTCAACCTCCAGTACCACAAAAAAAAAAAAAAAAACCTAATTGATTAATACACTTTGTGCTTCAAAAAGCATGAGTTCAAATCGATACTCAAAAGAAAAGACTAAGCGAAGAAGGGAGGAAGTGGTCGATCTGAGCGCAGCCCGCCGCTCCGGCATCTGTGGCGCTGGCAGGCCGGGCCATCTGCTGGTGGCAGCCGGCTCAGATAAGAACTGAGAAAGCGGCAGGGACCAGTCAGCACTTTGCATCCGCCTTCCCGTAAAGCGGCCCAGCCGCCTCGCACTCACTTTTTCCATCCCTCGCCCTGCCCTGGGCGCCTGTGTCACTGCCCGGGCAGGGACCTGCTCCCACGCCCTCTGTGCTCCTCCTCTAGCAACATGATCTGGCCCAAGCTGGGGCTGGAGGAGCCCCTAGGTGCGGCGGATATCAGGTTCTGCAGGCAGAGGGCGGGTCCAGCCCTGCGGATGGAGGGGACAGCAGGCCTTCTGCAGAGAAGCAGAGGGCTCTACAAGGAGCTCACCCCCAGCCTCCAGGGCTCCTGGGGCTTCAAGGCAGGAGAAAGACACGGATAAGTCCTGGTGGTCTTGATCTAGAGTGGGAGGGTTCCCCCCCCCACCCCCACCCCTTGCCTCTGCGGAGACTTCTGAGTTTGCGGAGAAGTCAAGACGTGGCTGTCCTCCAGGGGTGCAGAAGGCTGTGCAGCCAAGAGCACCTACCGATCCCTGACCCCTCCACCATAGACAACCCTTCCCCTTTGTGGACGGGTCAGGACACTTCCTCCCGACGTTTCCTCCTGTGTCCTCTGACTGGTCAGGCTTCCAGTGGGGGCCCCCTGTGAGTGTCCAGCCTCAGGAAAGCTGGCCAGGGGTCTGGCTGGAGGGGGCAACAGACCCATCTAGAGTGGCCCAGGAACCCTGCCTTGGCTTCTGACAGCACAGATGAGACAACACCCACTCACCCTATGGTCGTAGGAACTATGGTAGCATCTGATTCTTACGTCTTCTCTCAATTTATTCCTAAACTATCCCGCCTATGGAATATTGCTCCTCTTCTCTCAGTTTATTTCTAAACTATCACGCGTATGGAATATTGCTCTGTCCTGAAAAGGAGTGAGTCCACTCCCTTGTACTCACAGCATTCTTCACAACAGCCAAGTGGCACAAACCAGCCTACTGCCCACCGGCAGATGAAGGCACAACATGTGTGGCTCAGCCACACAACACAACACTAGTCGGCCTGATACAGGAAGGAAAATCTGACACATGCTACGCAGATGAACTTGAGGACGTTGTGGTAAGTGAAATGAGTAGCTAGGGAAGGGCCAACACTGTGTGATTATGCTCACCCGAGTCCCTGAGGTAGTCAAGATCACAGGAAGTGCGCCGGCGCGTGCTCGGGGCTGGACATCGGGAAGAGGAAGTAGTGTTCAGGTGAAGAGTTTCAGTGTTACAGCAGGAAGAGTCTCGCTTTCTGCGCTGGTGGGGAACCCCCATCCTCCGGCCACGGCGGGAGAGGAATGGCAGCGTGTGCGCAGATTGGATCAAACTCTCCCCCGCAGGAAGGTCTGCTGTACTCAAGTTTTATCAAATCATTAATCTCATCTCTGAAGTACCTTCCCATCGCTGGACAGACAGCCTGTGGAGGAGATCCGCTGGCCCCAGCGTCACCCACCTCAGCACCGAGCAGCCAGATGGAAATGTTAGATAGGGGAATACACCTTGGCAGGGTGCCCTTGGCCAAGGCCAGTGCCTGAGAGTAGCTTCATGAGTTCATAGACCATTCGGATATCCTCAGGATTATGCAAATATTGTCACCCCCTTTCTTCTTTTCTTACTTTTAGAGTTTTCATTGCTATACTTCTTTTTAATTAATAGATCTTATTTTTTAATATCTTGGTTTTACATAAAAAGTAAACAGAAACTGGAGTTCCCTCATCCCTCATCCTTTATCCCTCCCCTAGACACATGCATGGTTTTCCACAGCTAGCGCCTGGCACCCATGCAGCACTTTTGCTGCAACCAAGGAGGCTACACTGCTTAGAGACACCATGGCCTTCGCCCTGGGGTAG
>PVKB01007151.1:0-42641 GCA_004027205.1 Ctenodactylus gundi
CCGCCTTGACGTATGCCTCTATTGGCCAGGAGGACTAATATTAACTGTCTTTATTCTTGTGTTCTTTGTGTATCTTTTCCTTGTGACTGACAAAGTTGTGACTGATGAAATAGGACTTTAGATTCTTTCAAGAATGTTAAAAAAAAAAAGAGAGAGCTATAGGGCTAGAACTAGACTAAAAGAAAAAGTTCTTTTTGTCTTTTAGCCGACCTCCAATGATACATGGCTGGAAAAAGAAACCTTTGACGTCCCCACCATGCACTGACGACCGGACCAGACCCCTTACATCATTACCTGGCAAACCGTAATTGAAGATCCCCCAGAGTGGTTTCAACCCCTTCTGCCCCCTTCATCACAGAATTCTACCCAAAACTCTACCTGTTCTACCTGTCCTGAAAATTCTACTATCCTGGCCCTTAGGGACAAAGACAGGCCCACAACTAAGCTTTTCGCCTCTGGACTGCCCGGGGCGGGGTGGGGGGTGGGGGCTTGTTCTGGGCGCGGCCACAGCTGATCCTGCGGGGGGGGGGGGGGGGCGGCAGGCCTTACCCCTCTCCCCTTCACACTAAAAGGAGGGTTCTGCGGAATGAGTCAGACAGCTGGGTGATTCCACAGTTCCCCCTGAGGGCAATGGCTTCTCCTAATTAAGACGGAACCAGCCCTACCAGTACTGGCCATTTGCCACTCGTGATCTTTATAACTATCTTATTCACCTCAGAGCAAAATAAAAAATTCAGACTAAAACTCAGAAATTGCTCCTGGGCACAGGCAGGACCTTACCACCAACAACCAAGCCCTGAAAGACATGGGGTTCCCACTGATTAAATTTAACTGAAATTTTAATTCAGCAAAAGCATCAACCAGAATTAAAACTCGGACGAGGAGGCTGGGTCTAAATACACTGCCATTCAGCTCCGGACCTAGAAACTCATTGCACTGGACCTTACTCCATCTGCTGTAAAGAATGCACCACTCTCAAATAAAAAAGGCCCAACAGACTGCTAATCATAAGTAACATTTTATAAAGCTGCTTAAATAATGCTTAGAGAAAATGTGTTTTCTGTTCAATATCTGAGGCTGGATATTTAAGGCTAATAAGTTTTATTTAAATTTTGATAAAATTTCATTTTATACTTATATGCGTTATTTGTTGAGTTTCAATTTATAATTCAAAGACTAAAATTTCGGATAATATAAAATGTCTAATTGTAGTCACAGATTGACATTTGTTCTGGTTTCATTGCTTATGTGACATTTCTTTCTCTTCTGACCTGAAGTTTACAAACTGTTGCTTCCCACCCCTTTTGTTGATAAAACAGTCAAAACTTAAAATGTTTCTAAACATGGTGTCAAGAGTGATGACTACCAGATAATTCTATATCAAAAATAATAATAATTTTAAATAATGGCTAAAATTTAAAATTTGAGTGCTTTATAAGGTGACTTTAGTTTCAACCTTTAACTTATACAGATTTATTACAGCCCAGCTAATGTAAAATTGTTTGCTATTATGTCAGTTTGTTCTGTCATGTATAAGAAAGATGAATTTTCATTTTGAATACAGAACTATAAGTAATATAAATGGTCATTTCAATATAGTCTAGCCAAAGTAACAAATATGTTTTTTGAGCAGGTAGTCTCTCACAGTTGGTGTTTGGTTAATCTAGTTTATTGATATGCTAATTATGGTAAAGAATTCTTGCTCTTAAAAACATAAACATAATATTTTCAAATATAATGTTGATATTAAGAGATGTTATGACTATGAGATATCTTGTTTTATGGCAACTATCCAAACTATAACTTATAAAATACTAAAAGTTTAAAAAATATTTTTGTCATATTTCATGTTCCATTTATTGGGTGCTACCTTTAAAATTAAGTATTCTTAGACAGTTTGCTTTCAGTTAATATTACTGACAATTATTGTCTTAAGTTGGTAAATTTAGATAAGTTTATGTTTAAACTGGATTAATTTCTTTAACAAAAATTGTATTTTCAATATTGTCAAATTTTCATCTTTCTGGTTAAAAATTTGACTAATTTTATTAAACAAATAGTAATGATACTTGATATAATAGTTTAATTATCATAAAGCTCTGGTAATTTTAATGATAACATTTATGTACTCTATTCATAAAAATGTTCTCTGCCAGTTTAGTGTATTTTCATAATCTTGGGTATTGATGAAAATGCTGGTACACATAAATGGTAATTTACTGTTAATGCAGTTGGTTATCACTGCTTTAAAAGGCAGAGCCATTTGCCTTTTCTGTTTACCTTTGAAATGCCACCTCATGGTAATATGTTCATGATATTGAGATTTCTGCTGTTATTTATACATAGCATACACCATAAAAATAACAAAACATCTATAAGGTACTTAGAGATTTATTTCCAAAAGATAAAGGACATGCAGAAAGTTTGAAACTAACACATAAAATTGTAATTATAATTTATTGAGGATTAAGTATTTTAAATATTGTTAAGTGCCTACTATTTATCCAGGACAAGAATACATACTATGTACTCATAATATGGTTGCAGTGCCTAAGGCAGCTTCTAACTCTATAAAAACTCAACTGGCTACTTCCTATGGTCTTAGTAACATTGTGATAACTGCATTGCAACATTTTGTCATTCTGTTGGTTCTTCCAAAAAATAAATAAATAAATAAACTTCATCCTTCCAGGATTAAAGCCTAGGTTTAAAAGTAGACAAGTGTAGGTAAAACAACGTAAAAATTAAAATTTAGTATGATGTGCTATATTCCTTGAGCCTAAAAAAATTTAAATGATAAAAATTAATCCCTTGCTACACCCAGGTGTGGCCCCAATGTGAGTTGCCTGACGATGAAGCCTGGCCATCCACAGGCTCACTTAATTGTGATACTGTTTTGCAACTACACCTATTTTTTTTAAAGGTTGAGTAAAAATCCTGTATGTTTAAGTTCTCTTTGCCTTGAGAAAAGGATTTACCTGGGGATAAAATATAAATTACAGAAAAAATAAGTAAGTAGATAAAAATGTAAGAGAGACAGATAAATGTTATAAAAAACAAGTAAATAGGTGTTTAAAAATTTTTGACAAAAGATAAGCATGTTTATAAAGTAAAAGACACTAAGAAGACTGTCTACAGTTGATGTATAATCCTCAGAGGGTAATAGCTAAGGTTAAACAACAGCAGCCAACATAAGGATGAGGAAACCTAACAACCAGCCCTAAGTACTGAACTACTTAGCATAGGACAGCCTCCTACCCAGCTACAAAATATAAGTGACTCGTTTTACTAAAAGCTGGTTTTATAACCCAAAACAGTCTCTAAATACTTTCATTAAAATTGTTACCTTGGCCCTAAAAAAACAAAAAGAAGTTTGGTCATGATCCTATAAGAATGAGAGGCTTAAATCAGCTCCTAAAGCAAAAGCCTGAGAGAAAAGTCAAGTTTACTAGTGTGACCTGAGATACTTTCGGTGCAAGAAGGAGAAACATTCAAAAAATTGTCCTGAGGCAAGCAACCCTCTGCCATACCGTGCCCTGAATGCCAAGGTCCCCATTCAAGGTACAACTGCCCCCTTGGACTGAGATTTGGGAAGACATTGTACTCTCAAAAGGACAACTGATAGAGCCTGGGGTTACTGGCTTCCCTTAGCACCTCTTTTAGAATTTTGCAAGCTCCTGGGTGTAAGCTTCACTATAGGGAGCCAATTGGTAAACTGTATAATAGCCACCAGAGGTTGGTTTTCAATCCTAATTTCTTGTCCAGGGCCATGATCAACCCAGTCAAAAATAATTTTTAAAAATTCAGGTACTCCTGTGATTCAATATTTTACTTTGCCTTTGAGTTATAAATAAAATAGATTGGTCTTCACTCATAAATTTCTTATAGTGGCTACATGCCAAATCAATTGGTCAAAAATAAATCTTGTGGCCTCTTTCAGACTCTTATCTCAACTGAACGGACCTAAATTAGATATTTATGTGTCAGTTTTCATTGGTTTGCAAGGGCTACTGTCTGAGAAAAAATCATATACACAGATTCATAAAAGTTATTGTAAAAAATTCTGTTTAGCAAAGGTTTAAAAGTTAAAATAAAATTATACTAAATAAAAAGGGTTAAAATAATCAGTTGTACTGGACCATGTCATCTCCCTAAGATTTAAAACAAATTATATATAAAGATAAACATTCTAGACTCTATATCCAACAATTAGAGTTTTAAAGTAACACAACTCTCTGGCCAGGAGTCAAAATGGATCTGGCCTCCGTTAAAACAAAGGGTTTGGTACTGGACTTTAATATGTTAATCATATATAGTTCCGTTAAAAAAATATATATATATATACATAAAAAACCTTTATTATGGAAAAAATTTATCACGTTTCTGTTTATATGCAGTACAGTTATGCTATGTTAGGCATAATTACTAACTTGACTATTGTACTTCAAAATTAAATATAAATAATGATAAAAATTCAGAGATTTAAATATTTACCTAAAAAAGGGGGAAATGTGATAGTAAACTAAAAATCCAACATTGGGTATACATTGTAATTTTGTAGCTTTCTGTAACCAAGCTGTAAAATAATAAGATTCACACTGCCAGTATTGTAAAGTAACTACATTTTGTGGTAATTATGCTATTCAGGTTATGTGTTTGCTATGTGAGTTAGAGTTTACTGTGTCAGTTAAAATTTATAAGTCAGCTTACTGTGAGTTCATCTTATGAGGCCCACCTGCCTTGCCTTGGAGCCTTGCTGGTGCACTTATCGAGATGACTCTGGAACCTTGTGATAAGGACAGAGGCTTAACCTCTACCCCCTTCCTTACCTACATGGTAGCTAAGAGTCACATGCTCCATGAAAATCACATAATTTGTGAGAGTCACGTGGGGTTATGATTGGTCAATATATATAATGTGTATAATAATGTAAGATCCTATCTGCCTTTGTCAGGAAACATGTTAACTCAGTCCAATTAATGGTTCTTAGGACCCAGTATCAGCTCTTAGATCCCTTGACTCGAGATGGTCATGAGTGTATCGACCCATGATTGGGTCTCTGGTACAAGTCAAGGGGGGAATGAAAGACCCAGGCCAAAGGAACTCCATGACAGGTCTCAAATCCAGCTTAAAATCAGTAGTCCAGGATGACCAGGCAGAAACAGGAGAAAGCTCACACTGCCTAACAAACACGGCTGACATTCCTGTGGTGGGGGTCACATTCCTGCGGATGGGGAATTGGGTCTGGGGCCAGAGGCAGCTGCTTAATGTTAGTTAGCCAATCACCATGTAACAAGTCTGATCCCCTGCTGTGTGCTCACCAATCGTGTAACCACCAAGTTGAAAGCCCACCTCCCTTTGTTTATAACTGATAAAAGTCTGCTACACAGAGACCTCAGGCTCTCAGATCTGATCCACTATGTTGGTGAAGACTGAGCCTGGGCTTAATGCCTTTGCATGCATGATGGGTCTCCTGGAGTCTTTGGGACGTTCACAATCTGGGCATGACATCCCTGTGCTCCTACAGTTTGCCTTCTTTCTCTTCTCTGCATCTGTCCACCCTTCTATTTCTCAGGTCTATCACAGGAGGGTTTAGCTGAGCAGTCTGTTACATGGCTGGCTGTCACTTCTCTCGTGCATGCCTGGGCTCAAATCTCGCTGAAAGTGCCTCTTGGGACTAAACCTACTTATCCTAGCAGTATTTTTTTCTGCCCTTCTCTTTGGTCAGTCAAGGGAGTAAGTGCATGAATGATGGGCATGCTGAGCCACAGGGATAAGGATCCAACCCTGTAGCTACCAAGTTGGTAAAACAGATGCAAGAGAAAGTTCAACATGTGAATGAGATGGAAAGACAGCTGTGGTATTCCAATGTTCAGGCAGTAATGTTTGCCTGTTCCATTTTCAAACCTTTCCCCATCAGCATGTGATGTCTCTCCTCAAAACTAATGATGCTCAACTTCGGTTAACAGTGCTCTGTCCCGGCCCGCGGGACCATCAACAAGGGCTCTAGGAAATAAGGGAGAGGGGGACAAGAGGCGCGAAGAATGGAGACAAGACAGGCTTTCTGATCATCAAGTCTCGTTTAGTGCAGGTTAGGACAACGTATATAAGGAGAATAGTATGGGAGAGGTAATCTGTGTAAGCACGATTGCTATGGCCACCAAACTGCAAGACACTCTGATTTCTTATCTGCTAATCTATGCTAAAACATTTAACAGAATGCCCCAGAAAAAGAAAGGCAAAGGTCACGTTAGTTTAAGAAGAGTTCTCGGAAAACTGGGCGTTTCAGAGTGACAGGGTGTTGGCTGCTCTGTCGTCAGCAGCACCAAGTATGGTAGACTTGAGCCAAGGTGGAGTTGCTTATGTCTCAGGTCTGGGGCCTCTAATACAGATGGCTCCCAACAGTGGTTAACTGGCAACGGACAGTCAGTCCTGTTTATCTATGAAGTTTCCCACAGCAAAGAATCCTTGTCACCGCAGCCTCTCAAGGAAGGTCAAACTTCTCCCACCTAAGTTGGCAGAACAGAGGCAATCTGTTCTCGCACCCATTGCCTTCTTTCAACATCCTTCCCACGGATGGAAACATTTAAGCAGGCAGAAAAAGCTACAGCAGTAAGCTGGATTGTAAGATGCAACACAACCTCGCACCTGCCAGGTGGGCACGAATATCAGCCCAAGCGTTAATTGGCTGAAGTTCTCATTGGAGGTCCGGGAACCACAGGGGCTGAATGCAAGTCTGCGACAGTGACAGCAAGAGAGAAGGCACAGCATTTTCAGTCTAACTGACCAACAAACCAGTGGGAGATTGCTGGAAGCCAGGGCCCAGGAAAATGAGCCCTCTTTCAGTCTTGGACTGGCAGGAGGGCCAATGTTCATTTTCAGCTGTGGTTTCTTTTTAATCATGCTTTTATTATTTTAATTCTTGTTCTCAATTCTATCTATTTCATTCCTCTGGACAGGAAATGACATTTCAATAGTGTTTTTCCACAGTGGTTACACATCTGTTTACAGTTCTATATTTTCTTTCTTCTCCAAAAAGCAAATGTGGCTGGAGGATGGGAAGGAACTGCCTCCCCCGCCCTTTTTTTTTTTTCCATTAGGAGGACCTTTAGCCAGGGAGATGAAGTTCCAGTTGACAACAAAATTATACTTGAATGACAATCTAAAATTAAAAATAGTACATAAATAATTGGCTTTAAAATGTTTGGAGTGTAAAATTATTTGTTTTTTTTTTTTTTTTAAACACAAGGGTGAACCAGGAGGCTATGTAAGATTTAAAATGAGGTTAGTATGGGGCACTGCCAAACCTATTATTACATCTAATCTCGGAGTTGTCATTAACAACCATTCATTAAAATTTAATGATCAGCAAAAGACACACAAACACGCACACTGAAAAAGTAGCCGTTCTCAGTTCTGTATTATGCTTTGAAATAGTTTAGGAGAGGAACTTTGCTGCGTGTTGCCTGGAATGTAGAACAATGAAAAAGACAGACAAAAATTATCATGGTCTGTGAATTTTTTATTTATGAGAAAAAAAAAAACAAGTTTCTCTGCTCAAATGTCTTTCATTTGTACTTGTTTTCATGAGTTAGAATCTCTCTTGGTTAGTGCCAGGAGTCTAGAAGTGGCCTCTTTAATTTGTGACATCTTCATGGTTAAATCCTCAAACCTGATTTTACAATGTAACTGCACAACCTTTTCTCTCCAAATTCTATAAGAAATTTTAAATTAAATGATATTGGAACTCTTCTGACTCTAGATCATTTATTAAACTCAAACTTTGCATCATTTTAATATATTATAAGTAAAAACTGTCCCTTACTATATTCCTGCAGTCCAAAATATATATTCAGCCACAACTGAAGAATATGATGAAAATAAGGGGGGCCCAACTCACCCCCCAAAAATACACAGAAGCATATGCCAACACATGCACACTTAAGTAACATTTCATATAATTCCATAGATTCGTGGGCCCACTAAGATCATTTCATAGATATCGGGTTATAAAACTCACAAAAATTATGCTAGTCACCACCACCTGAGACCATTCTAGACCAAAATGAACCCGTTTATATGCTTAACACATACTTCAGTGTTAAACAAATATTTGTTAAGTGAATGAATGCATGGGATCCTCCCAGATTTTCTACTTATCTATGTAGTATTATAGGGTGCATAGGGTTTATAGCTGAAAGAAAAATAAGTGAACTACAAAATGAAAGCATACTTTCCTTGAATTAAAAGTGCCTTCCAATACTGAAAAGTATTTCAAATACACTTAGGTGAAAAGAAGAAATATTTGCATATTAAGAGACAACCAGACAACATTTCACAATGCTCATTATTTTTTTCTAATGAGAGCAAATAAACTGATGTATATACCAAATGATTGTTTCCCAGGTGATGTGTTTTAAAGCAAGATAATTCTATTTTTACTTAGTTCTCTAAGTGCTGTAGTCCCATATATATCTCATATTAAGACTATATGAAAAAGAATCTAACAGAAAATTTTCTATGAGAAGTTAAGGATCTTCATGAACAATCATATTTTCAACATTATCAATGCATGATAGCAAGGAACTATTTTTTCACTCTTTCCTTTTATAGGGAGTTGTGGTCCCATATGAGTATTCACAAGGCAGTAACCTAAGCAGGGCTGCAGACAGGCTTTCTTGTTTGGGATTGGAAAGAGAGGAAAGAAGAAATTAGTTTTGATCAATACTGATTGAGCTACTGGACAACACTGAGGAAGTTATGCTTAAAATGCCTTATTCGACTAGATACTTTATAAACTGAATAGCTTCATAATTCTTAAGGCTTAATATTGCTTTCCTTGGTTTGGCTTATCCCGTTGGACTATTTTAAAAATTATTGATAGATGCAAATTTTAGCTAAAAGCAGTGAACAAATGCCATTACACAAAGATGATCACATTGGGGTCAATTATGTAACACCCCCTATGGATGAAAATTGTTTTTCACCATCTTTATCTCCACTATCATCGCTCCTAGATTTAGAGAGTGTTTTTCTGCCTATCTGTTAGTTTTTTAAAGAGCACCACTTAAATTAATTTGGGGTGATAAGTCATTACATAAATTGAAATTTGCTTGCAAACTCTGAGAAGAGTGTCTCTGAGAGGGTGGAACCAAAAGTGTTCCCCTGAGTCTCTGCAGAGGAAGTAATGAAATCCTCATATAAAGGGATGAAAGGGGCTCTTTACTAAATCTTACATGTTGTTCTTTTTCTAACTTAAATCACAATAACAGCTGAGAAGGGAGTCCATTACCCTCAGAAGCATCTTTGCCTCTGGAAGAAGAGAGTAGCTTGAAGAGTAAAAGCAAGTATTCTTAGTGTTTTGCTGCTGCTGAGTGTGGTGCAAATCCCCTTCAGTGATTTAGGGGTAGGAGGTAAAGGGCAGAGAGGAGAGGGAGTTTGTGAAAGGGTTCACAAGAGGAGCACTAAAATATTTGAATTTGCTTGTCTTTGTAAATTGTACAGTAAGTATATTCCCCTAGCCCATGAATTCGTGGGGGTTTTGGGCATGTCAGACCAAGGCGAGAGACTCTTTAAACACTTCTTTTGGTTTTGCTCTGCATCCAGGCTCTTTCTCCATCCTTTCTTTCCTCAGAGGTTATACTGCAGGAAAGGGTGAGGATTTCCATAGCAAATAAAGCGGCCTGGTCTTGATTTTATTGTGTTCAGAAGAACCTGCAAGAAGGCAATTTATCACTAATGGGGTGGAGTGGGAGAAGGACGGGAACTTGTCCAGAGTTATTTAAGTCTGGTTATATTTACTGATTATCAAGGTGCAGAGAACAGACACACAAGCTGAATTTTAGCCTCTCTGGTTCTAGCTAGAACTCAAACATTCAGCCACTATGGGATAAGGAAGGGTTTTAGAAAATACTTCTTCAGAGATACATTGGACTTCAAGATTGGAGGTTCTAAAAATAAATTAAACCTGAAGTTTTAATTTTTGTTCCTAAATATACATTTGTCATTGCAAAATGCCAAAAGCCCAATTCCTGGTTACCTAGGTTTCTGTTTGAATTTAGAAAACCAACTCAGCAATTGAGCCTTTTAAGCAGGTTAACTGAATAGAAGTCATCATTTTCCACTGTCAGGGGGAAGGGGGGACTTTGAGTTCATTAGTTCATGAGTTACCTATTCATTAAGTTTAATCCTAAAATAGATTTCTAAACTAGAAGTTTTTTACATTCATCTCTTCCTTCTCCCCTCTCTCCCTCTCTTTCTACCTTTCTCCCTTCCTTCCTCCTTCCCTCCCTTCCTTCCCGGAGATAAAGAGTGTCTGGCATTTGTTTAAGGCCTGTAAATTCCAAACCAATTACTTAGTGTTCCTGAATGTAAAGAAGTTTCAGGATGAGATCCCAGGCTATGTAGCTCCTTTGTTAGTACTATACTGGATCTTAACACCTCAATGGAGTTTAGGGAACCAGTCTAAAGACGTTTTTGTCCTACAGATTAGCCCCCAAAACCTCACATCAGAAACAACCAGAGAAGATCAGAAGGAGTTTCTAAGAGCCTCAGAGAAAAGGAAGCAGATCCTGGAGGGGGTGAGAGAAACCAAAAAGAAATTTCCTAATTATCTTTGGAAATTTTTAAGGGAGGAATAAAGTTCTATTTAAATGAGGGAATGAGAAGTTAGATCAATGTTATGACACAAAGCAAATGTTTGGCAATCCTTTCAAAAGATATGGAATATTCACTTTATTCTGCTTAAGTCAACATTCTCGCCCTTTCCCCGTTCATTATCTCCTAGGGGATTAAAATTGGATTAAGACTCCCACCAAAACTATTTTCTTTCTACTATGTAACAGTGACTGTTCTTAAAGAGAATTTGCTAAGTGAAGACAAATGTGTTCTTTTAAAATCACTATCCAAATCCAATTCTGTCTAGGTAGTAGATGTAACTATAACGTCAGGATCCCAGAATTGTTTGCCATGCTTGGACCTTTCTTATACCTCCTTAACGTTTAAACTGGGTGTAATATTTAGTGTATTGAAGTGGAAGTCAAAAGTATATGCTTGGGTCTTCACTCCTCAGCTCACGGGCACAAATTCACTCACTTTCTAAACTGAGCATTAAGTTCCTTATCTGTTCAATGATAATAAGAACTATCCTGTATAATTCAAGAGTAGACAAGAGGTTTAATAGTAAACAATATGAAAAGGCTGTATAAATTATAATACATAATGGATATTGCTGCTACTGTCAATGATAGTCCCATATATGAATGAAAAGGAGTGAAGGTTAAGTGTTTTATGAATTTTAAATGCTTTGATATAATAGTTGGTCAATGGTAGAGTGGCTGAATTGAAAGACTTTTAGCAAACAGAGTGACACTGGTTTTGTAAATATAGAGAAATATAAATAGATATAGTCATATTTATATTTATATTTAGATATATATGGATATAGTTATACTCACAGATAAACATGTATATAATGGAGAAATTGGCATGATATATTTGGTTCAAAAATGTGTTTGCTTTATATTTCTAGAGATGGGAAGAACGTCTATGATTTCTTCAACCAAAACAACCTACAAAGAAGCAAAATAAGGTTAAATGCAATTCTTTCACATCCAGCAGGAAAAACCAGGACAAAAGAAAAGTACCATGTGGTTTACACAGATCATCAAAGGATGGAGTTAGAAAAAGAATTCCACTGTAATAAATACATCCCTATTCACAGAAAGTGAGAGCTGGCAGTTAACCTGGGCCTTCTTGAGAGATAGATATGCCAAAGTACATCCAGCATGACCCATAGAGTTATTTCAATAGGCTTAGGATTGCAGAAACTCTGTAAACAGAAGTGAAGGCATAACTGGGGCTCAAGACAATTCTAAGCTCTCCTAAAGCCCACGTTTGTAACGTGGGACCTTCCAACTTAGTCTCATTGGCCAATGAGTCCATTAGAGTCCATTAGCTACTGAATGTAGTAGAAATTGTACAGGCATGAGAGCAACGGTGGGGCATATGAAATGGAAAGGAATTAAAACTGCAATATAATTTATGTACAGGTACAACTCCTTGTAAGGTGCTATGAGTCAAGTCCAACCTTGACCTGATTCCTCAATTAGTCAAAACTAATATGTCAAGTAAAGATATGGCAACAATGGCAATTGCTCCGTTCCTATCAGCTAAACTAAAGATTCACTGAACCCCAGTGCTGGACCTGTGCCAGAATTTTCAATTACTCAGGGTTGGGAATTTAATCCTCTGTGGTCTACATAAGATTGCTCAATGAAGATTAAATTATGGCAAGGATCAACAGTTTCTACTTGTTCCATCTTTGCATATATAACTACATAATGATTTTTCATTTAAATCCAGAAGTACCCATGCAATCACAGAAACCTAGAATTGTAAAATTCACAAATGTATTGCCTTATCCCAAGTAGCTTGCATTTCAACTATATGTATAGTCACCCTAACATCACTGTGGTCTTTCTCTTCAACAAGAGATATATGCCATTTCAGGACCCTTATTCACTCAGTTCTATGTTTCTTTAACTGTTTACTATTAGGGAGTTCCTCTAATGATTGATTTTTTAAATCACCTTTCCTACTTAAACCCTTCCCTTTTACCAGCACTTCTCAGAATCTCTGACTCTATCATTATTTATTTCTACCACATGCAGCAGAAGAGGTGGGTGAGGATAGACGAAGAGCATTGGATTCAGTCAGGAGCCTTAGACTTGATCTTAGTTTCCTTTCATGTAAGACACTTGGCCCTCTGACACATAACTTTTCAAAACTTGTTAAGTAGGCATACTGTAGGAGGTCATCGTAAGGATCAAATGAAGTGATGCATTTGAAAGGCCTTGGTATATTCTAAAATCCCAGTACAATATGAACAATCACCACAACCACTATTTTAATTGAATTCAGTAGGCTACATCAGTAAATACACAGCATTTTGTATTCCAGGTGAAAATCTGGTTTCAGAATCGCAGAGCCAAGGAGAGCAAAATGACCAAACAGAAAATTTCCCAGTTTGAGACCAGTGGAGGCTCGGTGCCAGGTGACTCTGGCTCCATCAGCCTTGGGGAACTTCCCAACAATTTTTTCACCACCCCATCTGCTGTCCATGGATTTCAGCAGGTCATAGTTTCTCAATGAAAAAAAAAAAAAAAGGAAGTGGAATGGAGAGTGCCCTCCTTTTTGCTCAGTGGGAAGCTGGGACAGGTACAACTCCCTGTAAGTGCTATCCTGAACAAGTGGACAAAATGGGCTGGAGAAAATTCAAAGGATTTTACTTTTAGAAACTATCCCAGAAAAACTTCTACTATATGCTCTGATATATTTCATTCATTCAAGAAGCTCAATTGTTACGCAAATAAAAGCTAGAGTCACCAGCCTTGGCAATGGTTCATAATTTCAAAAACTTTATTGTGAACAGACTATAAAACACAGTTCTTCCAGGAGGCATGCTGTGTGTATGGTGCATGGTGTATGTGTGTGCATGTGTGTACTTGGGGTTATTATTTGATGCTCCATGTGTTCATTTATTCTATCACTGGGGAGTAGGAAGAAGGTAAAAACAAATGTATCTATCTCTAGATACCTCTCATGAATGTAATTCAAAAAGTAACAAAATCTTCATAATAACGCAAGTTAAAATCAAGATGAGATTCTGAATCCATTGTCACTGGCTAATAAAAATAGCAAATAAAAAATCCATTTTGCCCCTCAATCATCTTTGTTTGCCATAAATTACTTTATACCAGAACTTCCAGCCTGCAGTGTCAATTTCAAATCGTGTCAAAACAATGAATTCAGATTAGAACAATATAGGTCAGCTTAACTGAGTCATTAGCAAAGCTCAGTGCCAGCACAGAGGATAAACCCTCCCACTCTTCTATCATCCCACTCCCACTACTGTCATAGTGCAGTGTCAGTCAGATTTACATAAACAAAAAGACTCTTACCTGGTGTATGGCCTCTCCTTACCATTACCTTATAATCTGTTCACTTTTACCCATATAATGTCATGTCAGTGCAGCAAAACTCAAGAAGCTGCAATTCACTTGTTACTAACAATCTGGGTAAGGAAAAGAACTGCGGAGAGTAGGGTTGCCTGAAGCTTTCAATACTGCTATAGTATTCTGATTGTACATCAAAGTGGTCAAATGACAGACTGAATCATATTGAATTGAGATGGTTCAAAGGAAAGATTTCTTAAGGCAATCAGATCATAACTTTCTTCTTTAAAGAAAGACAAAGCGAAAGAGGGGGACGGAGGGAGGGAGGGAGGGCAGGGAGGGTAGTAGGAGGCACGAAAGAAGAGCGGGAAAGCCCTTGTCACTTTGACAAGAAATGTATGTGCACAAAATGCTCAACTCCATTGTAAACCTTGAATTCTGCACGTGTACATATCAATAAGATGGGGGGGGAAAAGATGAATCTTCATGGGTCTTTAAAAAATTAGAATTTTGAGTACAACCTCCCTGTCTTTGGGTTCAAAGTAGGAAATGTACCTTTTTCTCTTTGTGAAACTCTCCAAAAGAGGGTACATCATTTAGTACTAAAAATATTTAAGAAAAAAAGGCTTCTACCTTTGATTCAACCTCTTGGAATTACACTCTACACAACATATTTATGAGGATGGTATCAATTGCACTATTTTTACTAATAAAGAAACTGAGGTGTGCCAACTTGGTCACTTTTCAAAACCATGCAGCAAGGCAATCATGGATGCTGACGAGAACCCCTTGCTGCACAGGATGATCTTCTTCATTCTGAAGGAATTGGTTCAAACTCAAAGCACCTGTCTTAATTCATTTGATATCTAATTATACCCTTGAGCCTGTAAACAATTCCCCAAATATTAATCAGTGGGTAGCTATCATCTAGAAAAGCACCCTGTGTTTTCCATCTCTCTTGCCCTCTGTCAGTAAATTAGGGCTTTCACTGATACACTAATGTCTTAGATGTATGCAATGTCTTGTATTTTTCAGTGAGCTCTCACTCTTGTTATAGCAATACCACACTTGGGTATTGGCATACTATCTTCATGGGTACACCACTTTGAAATTTAGGAAATTAGAAACTAGAAGAATCTAACTATCTTTGGTGCATATATTCACTTCTCTAAGCTTAGGTTTATAGTTGGGGGATGGTGATAAGAATAGATCGACTGAAATCCTCTCTTTCTTTAAAAAGTTATTGACCTTCCAATAAGTAAATTGTAAAATCTAGGATTAGAACTCATATCTTTTGTTTTAATGAATATTTATTGAGTACCTACTCTGTTCAAGGCAGAGTACTAGGATATTTTGACTTCCAAGACAAAACACATTCAACTCTATATCACTGCTTCATATAAATACATTAGGAGTAGACTACATAGTATACTTATTGGCTGGTGGACGATCTGGAATGCTGAACAAAAAATCAACATTGATTGTTGTAGTGGAGTAGGGGTAGGACTGTTACCTGTCTGTGTACATTCACAACTTAAGTTTCCACATCACTAAACCTACCTCACAAAAATTATACCTTTAGCTATGCACTTGGATTTACTCTGAAGTTGCTTTTTCCCACTGTAAAATTTTGTTTCAGAGAGAAAAGATACTTCCTGTTTTATAGAGTTTGATTCTCTAGAATCTGCAAAAAGAAGAGAAAAAGTGAAGTTTTTGTTCTTAATACCATATTGCAGCCACTTCCTCTAAAAAGACATGACTCCCATGCTTTTAGGGTTAGGTTATGGTAGCGTGCACAGAAGGTATGTGAGGAAAAGTGCAGACACGTGGGCTCAAGAGCTGCACTCACGCAAATTTCAATGAAGAAAATTTCTTTCTGATTGGGGAAGAAGAAAGAATAAAAACATCAAACGGCTGACAGTGTTCAGTGACAGCTGAATTATAGAGGGCTGATTTTCATTACTTTCCACATTGATACAGTTTTATCAGAAATATATTCTCCCTACTAAATAGGTTTTCACTCCAAATATGAGTTCATCTTCAAATAACTTGCAGACTTTAGGATCCTCCTTAGAATTTATTCTATTGTCCCAATCTTTCAGTGCCTGTCTTAAGGCTCTTGCTCTGATCTGAGATTTCGTGTGCAGCTGAAAAAAAGTCTTTGGGAGTATCTAACCTCTTTTTAAAAGATGAGAGAAGCAAGATTTTAAAAAGTTTTCCGCACTTGGTGCAGATACAGAGGATCTGGCTGCCTTTCCGATTGGAACATTTTAACACAAGTCAAGAGAAGGAGGAGCTAGCGAGGGGAAAGAGTGGTGAAAGGGAAGGAATAACATGGCCGAAGGAACACTTAAGGGGGGATGGATATGTATATTATCTTAATTTTGGTAACAGCTTCATACATGCATGCATATGTCAGAACTCTCTGACTTTTATACTTTAAATATGTCAGTTTCTTGTACATCAATTATGCCTTAAGAATGGTGCAAAAGTGTACAGCAAAGTGGTTGCATAACAGAAAGAGAATTTAGCCTATAGAAATGGTCATTTTCTATTAATAGTTAGGTCCAGCTCCCAAGAAGGAACCACTTTTCTCATATTCATGGGGCATATGCTACTGAAAAGGGACAGGATCACTGATAATCTTTGGGTCTCATATAGTAAGAGTGGGTCTGGAGAGGAGATACGGGTATGTGAGCACCGAGTCCTCATGATGAAAATGCACAACAATCTCTTACTGTATGCCTTCAGTAACAGTATTGTGAACTAGTAATAAGAGTAGATAGTTAGTGATGTGATATTAAAAGTATCAAATTGGGAAACAATACTTGAGGTACTAGTTTTACTTAATTCTGCAAATGAATAGCTGTGGTTAAGTCGCTTCATCAGTAAGTCACTTCACCAATAAGAGTCTTTGCTATTACATTAATAAAACACAAAGATTTGATTTAACTGTTGGGAAATTTAATTCTTTGGTAAACTATCTTCCTGAGTTGAGCATGGTGACTTACCTGTCAAAGTCCCTGTGTCATCAACTATAAAATGTGGGTCTTGAGCTTAATGCCACCATCTCTAAAATTCTAGTCTGTGGATTCCTCATTAAAATACAGATGTGACTGGAAAAAAGAAGATACTTGAACTATCAGTGATATCAGTGATTCTTCTCCAATCAGAAAATACTCCCAAAAGTTTTCATTACATGGATCACATGGAAACACCCCCCAAAATAAGAGAACACTCCCTGAGAGTGGAAAATGATATTATAAAAATAAACTCAAATTACTTGGACTTTAGGAGCTTGCCTTTAATTATACTTATGCATGCAACTTCTGATCTTCTCTGTGGATGAGGGAAGCAGCAAGTCAACCCTTTCCAGGGAACAATTCTTCCATCTTTCTTCAGCTTAGCCTTTCCTGACTCTTTGCCAGCCTGAGGAAAGAAAAGTGAATGTAAAATAAAGCCTATGGTGGACTAAACAGTCACCCTTTAAAAGACTTATCAACATCTTTGTACCCACAACTTTTGAATACCTTCTTTGGCGAAAGTAAACGTCTTATATGACTGTAAATAAGATTGGGTTAAGAAGCTTAAAAAGAGGATCTTATCCTGGATCACCTGGGTAACATGTATCCTTTTTAAATATCTCATTTATTATTTACATGTCAGATCCCTTTCCCCCTTCCACACCCTCAATCCATCCCATCCCACATTCCCTTTCCTTCTCCACAAAGTCTACCTTCTTACTTTCATCACTCTTTTTATTTTTTCTGTGGTTTGGTTTTCTCATATTAGAGAAAACATATTTAACCTGTGTCTTTTTCATTTCGTTAAGGATAATGGTCTCAAGGTGCACCCATTCCTATAAACGACTCAAATTTGTCTTTCTTTATGGCACAGCAGTACTATATATCACATCTTTTTTAAAGAAATACAAAACTAAAAACAATTTATTGACCAAGTTGGGTAACATTCTGATTACTACAAAGTTAGTTTTCTGGTTTCTGTTGAACCAGTAAGCCAAATACTGAAGACTGAGCCTACATGTGAGGAACAAGGTGAGGTAAGAGTATGCAGGTCAGTAATTTAGATTATAAAAATTTGTTCACTCATTTATTCCAGCAGGCCCTAAACTGAACACCTCTAACAGTCTGAGTAGGATTCCAAGTGCCAAGTCTTAGACATTCCACGAATCATGGCCTTTATTACTGATTTCAAGTTACTAGAAAGGAATGGCTCCCCAGATAAAATTTTAAATGTCCCCATAACGAATTTGCTTAGCTAGTTCACACAAACCAAGTTTGTCTATTTTCCTTTTCTAGTTGAGGAAGCTGTTGGTACTGATAAAAAATTTTCTTTCGGGAGTTCTGCAAAAAAACTGCTGCATTTGTATGATTAAAGACATAGATAACAATTTTGATATGGTTGCTTTAAAATTACCCAGTTTAAGCTATCCAATTAACTACAGAATCACCCAACTTCAAAGGCTATGGCTTCAGGAAAACTTTCAATCTAACTTTCCGCCACAAATTTTTCAGGTTCTGCCTCCTCAGTGTTTCTAATTTTTCCATTTGTTTCTTTCCAACTTTTTGCAATGTAGTTTTATTGGAGGCCATTCTTAATTGCAGACTTGAAGAGCTATTACCCAAGCACCCCCTCACAGGGGCGGGGAGGAGTAAGAGAAAGAAATCCACTGCCTTCGCTGCCTCTGATGTTCTCGTCTTAGGTCTGCCTATACCACATCTTCTTTATCCATTCATCTGTTGTTGGACATATTGGCTTCTTCCAACATTTGGCTATTATAAATTATGCTGCTATAAACATAGGTATGTACCACTCTTATATGAAGACTTCAACTCTTGAGAAAATAGAAGAGGTGTGGCTGGGTCAAATGAAATATCTATTTAGAGTTTTTTGAGGAATCTCCATACTGCTCTCCATAGTGGTTGTATCAATTTACAGTTCCGCTGGCAATGTATGAGGGTTCATTTTCCCCCACAACATTATTAGCATTTATTGTTTTTTACTGAGTTCTTAATACCAGTCATCCTTACTGGAGTTAGATGGAACCTCAGTGTTGTCTTGATTTGCATTTTTCTGATGGCTAAAGATGCCGAACATTTTTTCATGTATTCATTGGCCATTAAGACTTCTGAGACCTGTTTATTCATTTCAGATTCCCACGTTTTTATTGAGTCCTTTACTTTGGGGGTCTAATTTTTTCAGCTCTTTTTATATTCTGGGTAGTAGTCCTCTGTCTGAGGAGTAGCTAGCAACATTTTTTCTCCATTCTGGCAATGCCCTCTTGACTCTGTTGATAGTTTTCTTCGCTGTGCAAAAGCTTTTGTTATAATCCCATTGGTTAATTCTTGGTGTTATCTCATGTGCTCTGGGTGTTTTATTAAGAATGTCTTTGCCTATGCCTATCTCTTCAAAGGTTGTGGTATTTTTTCTTTCAACAAGTTCAATGTTTTTCCATTTGGATATCTAAGTGTGTGAACCACTTTGATTTGATTTTGGTGCGTGGTGAAAGATGTCAATCTAGTTTCATTGTTCTGTGTCTGGCTAGCCAGTTTTCCCGGCATCGTTTGTTAAAGAGGCTATCTGTACTCCAATGTAGGTTTTGGCCCCTTTGTCAAAGATCAGGTGACTGAAGGTACTTGGGGGTGTCTATGTAACCTCAATTCTGTTCCATTGACCCTCCTATCTGTTTTTGTGCCAATACCATGTGTTTATTTAATCATTGTTACTTGGTAATATAAATTCATATCTGGCATTGTGGTGCCTCCTGGTTTTGTTTTGTTGCTCAGGATTGTTTTCACTATTCTCTGTGTCTTCTGGTTCCACATAAATTTTGAATTATTTCTGCTATGAGAATTATTTTTGAAATGAGATGTTGGCATCTTGACAAGATTGCATTGAAACTGTAAATCAGTTTAGGTGGTATAGCCATATTTTACAATGTTAGTTCTACTTACCCGGGAAGAGGGGATGTCTTTCCATTTTCTAAAATTGTCTTCGATTTCTCTTTTCAGAGCACTATAGTTTTTAGTATAGAGATCCTTCATTTGATTATTTATGTTTGTTCCCAGGCATTTGATTTTCTTTGAGGTGACTGTAAATGGGGTTATTTTCCTGATCTCTTTCTCTGTATTTTCATTGTTGCTGTAGAGGAATGCTACTGATTATTGTGTATTGATTTTATATCCTGCAACTTGGCTGAATCTGTTTATTAGATCTAAGACTCTTCTGGTGGAGTTTTTGTGGTCTTCTATGTAAAAGATGATGTCATCTGCAAATAAGGATAGTTTGACTTTTTCCTTTCCTATGCATATTCCCTGTATTTCATTATTTTGCTTGAGGGCTCTGGCAAATGTTTTAAGCACTATGTCGAATAGAAGTGATGAGAGTGGACATCCTTGTCTTGTTTCTGATTTGAGGGGAAATGCTTTCAGTTTTTCCTCGTTTGGGATGATGTTGGTAGTAGTATTTTCACAATTGCCTTTATCAGCCTGAGGTAGGATTCTTCTATATCTATTTTTATCAGAGTTTTAACCAGATAAGGAATGCTATATTTTGTCAAAGGCTTTAACTGCATCTATTAAGGTGATAATGTGATTTTATCCTTGTTTTTGTTTGTACAGTGTATAACATTAATTGATTTGCACATGTCTAATCAGCTTTGCATCCCTGGGATGAAGCCAACTTGGTCATGTGTTTGATCTTTTTAATAATTTGTTTCACTCTGTTTGCAAGTATTTTGTGGAGGATATTTTTAAATCTATATTCATTAGGGAAATTGGCCTGTAGTTTTTTTTCTTTGTTGAGCCTTTATCTGGTTTCAGGATCAAGATCAAACCTGCTTCCAGGATATGGATTAGGCAGTAACAACATCTATTCTTATAAAAAAAAATAGGCAGAAAAAACAGGAGGTAAACTTAGAAGTAGATATTAAAGGGATTCTTCCAAAAAAACGAGAAATGCCTGGAGCCACCAGAAACAGGAAGGGGCAAGGAATAGATTTTTCCATAAAACATCTAGAAGGTATTGTCTCATTGACACCTGGATTTTGTCTTTCTGGCTTCTAGAATTATGAGAATATAAATTTCTGTTTTAAGCCACCAACTTAAATCAATTCCTTATAGCAGTTACAAGAAATAAACACAAAGTCTTTACCAAAAGATCTCAAAACCAAGATTAAATCAGTCACCACTCTCTGACTTTTCCACAAAATGTTTAGTGAAAATCACTCGTGGAGCAGTATCAACAAAAATGGCAGAAGAGAGAGCTGCAAGGTTCATCCCTTCACAGAAACATTCAAAACATCAATCAGAAACTGTCAGAATCAGCTTAGTCAGAACTAAGAGTCAAAGACTTATAGGAAATGCATAAATGCTGAATTAAGAAGAAGCAACTTTAAAATAATAGAGAAGGGAAGTCAGGAGATGGAAGAATAGAGTCAGCAGCACTTAAAGGTGCTCAGAAGTCATCAGCCAGGTTTTGTGGGTATTTGGAAACTGGAGACAAAAAAGAAACCCAGGCAAAGGATGGCAACTCAAAGAAGGGTCCTGCCAGATAATATCAAGTTTAGAGTGTTTAAAGGAAAAAATAAGGTCTTTCCTGGCCCAAGCACAGCCCTCAGCCCAGCTAGATAAATACACTGTTTTGTGAAGTTTTCTGAGCCTCAGAGACAGAAGGCTGAGGGAAGAAATCAAATGAAATAGCAGGAGGCTAGCTGCCACAACCCAGCAGGGAAAGCAACCTGTGCGTAACAGTGCAGAGTTCCCGTGTGGGGTGATCTACAAGAAGCTGCACGGATGGGCAAACCACAGTGTGGAGGGGCCCAAGAAGTGCCCTACAGGCAGGGGAGAAGCATGGTTGAAGTAATCACAAACGGGCGCATGGTGGGGAAGCTGTAAGCAGTTATGCACATGGACAGCAGCCATGAGGACCTAGGCAGGGGTGCCCTCCCTGTCTGCACCCAGGTAACTGTAATCATTACCCAGGCGGCTCCAAGCCATGCCTAGCTAAACACACACCACTCATATATTCAACTGCTCCAGCTCACTCTCCACTAGAAGATGGCCCCCAGGCACTGAACACTCAGAAAAGAGGAAACACTCATATTAGGTCACCAGGAAAGGCTAGGGTGAGAAAATCAGCCAGAGGTCTCAAAAGCAAAATGGACTTGAACTAACAATACACATGAGTAGCTGAAAGGCCATGTGATGGAACTCATAGGCTTGCAGGACATACTACCTGCCTGCCATCCCAATCTCCAAACATTGTAGACCCCAGTGCACAGGCAGACTTTGCCAACGAGCCACTAAAGACTAACAAACTAGAAACACATTCCCATTGACTACCTGACTCAGCTAAGACGCAAGCAGAGGAGCCTTCACCCGCTGAATACAGGAAATACTGAATCCACAGGCTAGATCAAGCGTCTATGAGAGGAGTGTTCAGAAAAGTAGTACTAAGCACAGTGGCTCAACACACTGAATTACAGTGGGGTAGAAGGAGCAAGCTCAAACAACTGCAGGGACTTATTTCCACCAACAGAATGGGCCCTCAAAAGAAGACCCCACCACAAAAGCTAGTGGAAGGCTGGATACCAGAGCAGTTCCAATCCATTATTATCCCACTATCACCTGATTCATTCAGAGGTATCTGATCAAAACACAAAAACAAAACACCTGATTAATTATTCCTATAAAAAAACACAAAAACTTGCTGAGGCAATCAGAGGCTGAATTGACTGTCAAACCCAAAAGACTTCACCGTTGTGTAGCTGTGAGTGAACGTGTTTGGGTTTTCTCTTCTCTTTTTTCTTCTTTCACTCCTCTTCCCTTTTTCTTTATTCTCTCTTTTCTTTTTTCTCCTTACATTTCTTCACTAGTTCTTCTCTCACCTGGTACACATACATGAGGTATTTGTATATATAAGGTAGAGAATGAAAAATAATCAATGCTTCCCTTCCTACTCTTTCTTTCCCCTACTTCCATAGACAACCTCTTAATCTCCCTCTCCCTCCATTTCAGATAGAAAAATAACGTCACTAAAATATTATCTCTTTCATTACCTGCATCTGTGGTTGTCTATGATCGCTGTTACTTCTTTCTGAAATCATTTCTCTTCATTCTTCACCCGCACTTCTTTCTTGTTGATATAACATGATTATCCTTCCCTTGCAAAGTGGGGTCTGGGAATGACTCTGGTACATTGAGTAGCTCAAAGAGCGAGGTAAACATCAAAACACTACCAAACTAAAGATCACATCACAGAGAAACATACAGCAAATAAAGAGATCTGCACAGCAGTACAGACTATTTCTATCCTAATTGGCCTTTAATCTTCATCAGAAAACAATAAAAACATGAGAAAACAAGACAACAAGATGGTTCCTAAAGCTCCAAAGCCTGACCAAATAGAGGCAGATGAGTGGGAATTAACCAGCAAAGCATCCAAAAATCTAAGGACCAAAACATTTCAAGAGATAAAAGTGGAGACAAACAGCTACTCCCTTAAGCTGTTTAGTGAGCTTAATGAGGATTTAACCAAACAGATGAGGATTCTGAATAATAAAATATTCAATAAAATTAAGGAAGACACAAATAACTTGACTGAGATAACTAAGACAATACAAGAAGTGAATGACTATCCTAGTAAAGATTTAGAAAATATGAAGAGATACCAACCAATAGTTCAGGACATTAAAACCTCAATGCAAAGCATGTGTAACCAACCAATCCATTGCGAGGACAGGATTTTGGAAGTTGAAGACAAGGCTGAAGCCATGGATCATGTTCCCAGCAAAACCATCAAATCAGTAAAAGCAACAAAAAAGCTGGATCCAACAGGTGCTAAGTGATTGTAAAAACTCAACCTCAGATTCATAAGAGTAAAGAACTATTAGAAGATAAATAAAGTAATGGAATATTCATTCTTGTATTGATTGTGGTGGTGGTTGCACAGAGCTTTGTATGCATACCCTGTGCCACAGTTTATTTTCTTGGTTTTAATATTGTATTACAATTATATTAGATGTAATTATTGAAGGAAATAGGGTCAAGTGCACATGGCACCCCAGACTTTTTTCCAATTTACACACACACACACGCACACACACACAGAGTACACAATGGCTACACTGAGCTTGAGTATTTTATGTACATATATATCACATCAATATTACAATCCCTTCCTCTTTTTGGCCCTCCCTCCTTCATCCCCCCAGACTTCCACTATCACAACCATTTGGTTGTATAAAATAACTGTATTCTTGGTTTCTCATTTTAGAGAAACCATCTGATATTTAACCTTCTGAGTTTGACTCACTTCAATTATGGTGAAGTCTCACATTGGGTACATTTACCTACAAAAGCCTCAAATCTATCTGTCTACACGGAAGAGTAGTACTCCATTATGTACATATATCACAATTTATGTACTTGTTTGTCTGTTGATGGGTACATCGGTGTCTTCCACATTTTAGCTATTGTTAATTGTGCTGCTATGAAACCTGGTACACACGTATAAGTTATATGATGGTTTTAACTCTTTTGGAAAAATTCCCAGAAGAGTTATTGCTGGATCAAAGGGGATATTTATTGTCAGTATTTTGAGGAATCTCCATAGTGGTTGTACCAGTGTACAGTCCCACCAGCAATGTAAAAATAGGTTCCTTTTTCCCCACAATCATGCCAGCATTGGGTGCTGTTTGATTTTTTGATATGCGGCATTCACACTGGGGTAAGATGGTATCTTAGTGATGTTTTGATTTGCATTTCTCTAATGGCTAAGGATGCTGAACATCTTTTCATGTACTTGCTGGCCATCTAAACTTCATCTGAAAACTGCTATTCATTTCCATTGCCCATTTTAAATTGGGTTTTTGGGGTTTTAATTGGGATTTTGAGGAGTCTATTTTTCATTAGTTTCCTGAATATTCTAATTATTAGCCTCCTGTCTGAGATGTAGACAGTAAATTATTTTTTCCATTCTATCAGCACTCTCTTCACTCTGTTAATAATTTCCTTTGCTGTGCAGAGCACTTTTTTGAGGCAGAGTTTCACTCTGTGGTTTAGGCTGGTCCTGAACTCACTAGGTAGCCCAGGATGGCCTCAAACTCATGATAATCCTCCTGCCTCAGCCTCCTTAGTGCTGGAATTATAGGTATATGCCATCCTACCTGGTTTATGTGGTTTTGAGGAATCAAACCCAGGGCCTTGTGTTTTCCAGGCAAGCAGGCTAACTGCTGAGCTACAACCTCAGCTCCAACTTAGTACACATTTTTATAGATAACCTAAAACACTTATAAAATGTTTGGTCTTGTCTATGGCTTTGGTTTGGTTTGGCTTTTTAGTTCAGGTTTTTTTCTGGCTTCTTGAGAAAGAACTGGTGCCAAATATAGAACTTGATCATATGTCTAGGATATTTCACTCTAATAGTTGATTAACATGTTCATTGACACCCAAGAAAACAAAGATATGTCTTTCTAGAATGCTATTATGAAATATTGTAAGATTTCTTAATTTATTATAAGTTTTGGTTGATAAAGTTCTCTATATTACAAGAAGCTAAACATTGTCCCAGCACTTGGGAGGCTGAGACAGGAGTATTCCCATGAGTTTGAAGCCAGCCTGGGCTACATAGTGTGTACAGCACCAGCCTGGACTACAGAGCAAGACCTTGTCTCCAAAAAAAGTTAAATTTTGTTACTTATTGATATTTACAACTTACTTTTAAAGTTTGTAGAGAATTAAGTCACGGAATACCATGGAAAATGTTTCACTTTAATAACACAACTCCTTGATAATAATGATTTCATTCTTATAAAATTAACTTGTTCCTCCCTTACACACCCTAAATATTTTGTTTATACTCCTAGACTGTTAATGTGGAGCTCATCCTAAACTATGGTATGTCTTTGTCTATCTTCCCAGCCTTGCCATTTAACTGGAATGCAACTGTTGTGTGGCAAAAAGAGCAGTGAAGCTCATATTAGAATAGCTGGATTTGGAGTTATTCTGCTATATAACAGATGTGGGATTCTACTGTCTTAATGATACATATTTTGTGTTACTGCCAAGTAGAAACCAGTTTTAAACGTTATTTGGAAACTCAAAAGATGTGACAGCTCCAACATCACAGTGGTGTGGAGAAGATACAACATTAGAAATGGAAAAATTTGGACAAAAAGATTACCAAAGACTTAAATAAATTACTTGAAGTTTCTCCTGACACAGTTTTGTACTCTGTAGAATAGGTATATATGACTACTACTTCACATGATTGTTTAAGAATTAATTGAGACATTTTATATAAGGAGTGTAGTTCGGTATCTGGAAAACGGAAGATGTTAATGTGTCCTACCATTGGAATGTTCTGTACACTCTCTCCGTGCCCTCCTCCCTAGGGGAAAAAAACCTCAAATCTCAAACCTGCATATTCTGATTCAACACCACACAACAAAGCCTTTCCAAACAACTTCAGGCAGCATTCATCTTTGGTTAAAAGTACTGGCCTGAGCCAGATGTGGTGGTATATGTCTGTAATCCCAGAACTGTGACAGGTTAGGACAGGAGGGGCATAATTTTAAGCCCAGCCTCGGCAGCATAGCAATTTAGCGAACCCTCAGTAAAAATAAATAAATAAATAAATAAATAAATAAGAGGATGTGGCTCCCAGTTCAAGTCACAGTATGGCGGAAAAAAACTCTGAGATTTTTGGAATCAAAAACTCCCAAATTTAAAACCAGGTCTGTCAGGTAGCTCCATGACCTTGGACAAGTTACTTGTTCTCTATGTGCAGATTTGCATGTGCAATATGAAATCGTCATGGTGCACAGCTCATGTTGTGGAGGATTAAATGAGATGTGTACATAGAGCATAGCATAGTCTCCCCCAAGTAGGTAGTGGCAACAGTAATAGAAAGTTTCTTTTTTGGTAAAACGTTAATAAAAATGTTTACCCTGCCCCTCTCGATTGTGGCAAGGTTGTAACTCAGAAGTGTCTCGAACAGAAATACTGAATAAACAAGCGATTGTTAAGCGATTTAAGATATGCTGGGCAAAGTTGTCAGCTCACTTTCATAAAATATGCTTTCCCTCAATCGCTTGCAATGAGTGTAGTAATACCTAGCATTAGTCTACAGAGAATAAAATCAGAAGTAAGAGCCTCTGGATACAAGTATTAGCACCTGCAGACCGGACGTCCACAATCCCCAGGAGTTCACCTCTAACGGACCCCTCCCCTTGGAGCCGCGCAAGCGTACACTGAATTTGCTCCTCACTCCTTGCTCCCGCCTCCAACACCCCCGCCTCCCCGGCTGCCCAACACGCAGGCGCGTCTCCTCAAGTCCTGTCCCAACTCCCTCCTCTTTCTCTTCATTTCGTCCCCCCTCCTCTTGCAGTACCTCCGCAGGTTCAAACTGTTTTCCAACAGTGTCCGCGATCAGGAGGTCACGTGATGAGCATCCTGCTGCCCAACATGGCGGAGTTCGACACCATCTCGGAACTGGAGGAGGAGGAAGAAGAAGCAGCAACGTCGTCGTCGTCGCCGTCGTCGTCGTCGTCGGTATCTGGGCCCGATGATGACGAGGAAGATGAGGAGGAGGGGGAGGAAGAGGAGGAAGAAGAGGAAGAAGAGGAAGAGGAGGAGGAGGCGCCCCCACCTCGGGTAGTGAGCGAGGAGCATCTGCGGAGATATGCCCCCGACCCAGTGCTGGTGCGGGGCGCCGGCCACATCACTGTGTAAGCGAGAGGGGCCGTGGGGTTTGAGAAGGCCAAGATTTGGCGACAGAAAAATGAGAAGGTGATGGAGGGGCCTGTGGAGTGGGGGAGGGCTGAGTGATGCGTACAGTTAGGAGAGGACGCTTGATCTAAACCGAGGGACCGAGGGTAAATATGTGTAGGAAGGGGGAGTGGATGTTAATGCACTAACGACAGGTTAACAATGAGTATAGCACAGGGGAGCAGAGGGTTTGGAAGCCTGAGGCACTGGAGTAGGGTTGAGGCTTTTTTATGTTTAAATGTATGCTGATAAGTGAATAGTCTCTAAACTGCAGGATGTACTACGGGAGTCTTTGCTGCCAAGATTGGTATCTAGAGGAAAACGGCGGCTGCTGTGACATTGTGGCAAGAACTCGTCTCGGATTCTTCAAAACAGAAAAGTGTTATGTGTTGTCAGTTAATATCCAGTCACGTACTCAACCATGCATTCTTCCTGTGTAATTCTTATATGAATGACTGCGATCATTCTTTCTCTGTTCGTTGCGCTACTCACTCGGACGGGCCATAGATATAACACCGTTAGAGGTTCAGGTTGCTAAGGGGCTATGCAAAGTAGAAAGAAGAGTGGATGGAGTTAGGGGTCTCTGAGGCTAGCCATACTTCTGCTTCTTGTTGGCCCTCTGACCTTGGTGGGATGCTATCTTTTCTACACCTTGGTTTCTCCATTTGTAGATTGAAAGATTTGGAGTAGATGGTTTATAAAGTCTTTCAGCTCTGAGATAATTTAAGGTACCTCCAGGGGATTTTTCTATGCCCAAATACTAAATATACAAAAATTAAATATGTAAGGAAGTTAGTCCTCCAGGAGCTGACAATGATTTCTTGAAAATTTATCCAGTTAGCTTTTTTAAGAAGGGAAATCTTGAATCATATTTGAGAACATAACATGGGGAAGTACTTCGTAAGATATTGGTTGCAAAGCAAACAAAAAATTTTTGATGTTTCTTTGGGCTTCAAATAATATTTTCTCATTTTCATTTGCTTGGATTATGAATACTCTGAGGTTTGAGTGTTGTATGTTCATTCTCTTGACTCTGCTTTTACTGCATTTTCAAGGTAGGCTTGTTTTTTCCAATCCTGTCCTGCTGTCTTTAATTTTAATAATGGCTCAGCATTTACCCCCTCTGACTTTTAATGAGTTCAGATTGCATGAAGTCATCTAGTACTACCACTTCCATCATGTTAGCTTTTGCTTTTTCCCATGTTGAGTATTTTGATTGTAATACACTTGCAACCTTTGCATGAAATGCATTAGCAAAGATTTTTAAAGTGTTGATGAATTTGGGAAGGTTTTTAGATCTTCTTTTTGATTAAGCAATTTTAAGACAGTTTTTCTTGGTCCAAGAATTTTGCAGTAGCTTACAATATTCAGCCTACTGCTGTGGTTTGTATCCATTCCTTCAGCCTCTAAGGAGACCATTTATTATTCAAACTACTGCTGATTCTGGCAGCAGGGTTTCCTTGCATGTAGGTTATTTTACATTCCCAGAGCAAAGGTATCTTATTCCAACCCATAACATTATACTCCAACATTCTCTACCCACCTATTCTTTTCTAAAATCCAGACAATGGAGAGCAAAGAAACAGAATTTAAGTTCCCTGAAATTTACTTGTGAGTCCATTCTGCTCTCCACGCAACCATGAAATATTTACCAATCTATTTTCTTCATTAGAAGCAGAGCACTGACACTTTCCACGCCCAGACCCTCGTGAGAGGTGTAATATGCTTCTGGTATAAAGATTCTGGAGTTAGAGGCTGAAGGAATGGCTGTTAAAGCTCTTGCTTAGCAAGTGTTAAGTGCTAAGTACCCAACTTCGATTCCCAGCACCACCTAAGCTCAGCGTGGTGGCACATGCCTCTAATCCCAGCACTTGGGAGGCTGATGCAGGAGGATTGCCTTGAGTCCAAGGCCAGCCTGGGTTCTATAGCGAGTTCAGGACCAGCCTGGGGTACAGAGTGGCACTCTGTCTCCAAATAAATAAATAAATATTCTGGAGTTAGAGCCTAGAAATGGTGATACTGGTAGTAACTGTTGATATTAATTGAAGCCGAAGTCTACAAAGCACAAATCAGTCCTCGAATCACTCAACAATGTATATAGTTCAGAAACTTACTTGTATTTTACACAATCTTTCATATAGAAAGCACATTTGATGTTACATAAATGTCTGGGAGTTAAAGAGAAGATAAGTGATTAGAAGAAAGTTTTGTTGAATTTCAGATTTCCTTAAATCAAGTGAAGTAAAATCCTTAGGAAGTAGTTAACCTAATTCTGAAACATCTAACTTTACCAGCTGCTTGGGGCTGAGAATGTAGCTCAGTGGGAGACGAGTTGCTTAGCACTTGTAAGACCCTGGGTTCATTCTTCAGCACTGCAAAATAATAACAATAATAATAGTAAAATAATCAGCATCTGTTTAATTTTTTTCTGGCATGGGAGTGTTCAAGTTGGCTAAAACTATAGGCCCTGTTTTTGCTTTTGTTTTTTTGTGGTGCTGGAGATCGAACCCAGGGCCTTGTACCTGGTAGGACTAAACACTCTAACACCCAGCTGCATTTCCAACCTTAACTCTACCTGAATGAAATATTTCTTATTCTCAATCAAATCTTGATGTTTTCCCTCATTCTCTGTGCATTCTTCATTCTGTAGAGGACTTTGGTTATCTTAAAAGGTTAGTTTAAAATTTGAGAACTGTCCCCTCCAGCTGCAAATTTCAAAAAGCCCAGACTATTTTGAAGCTTTTCACAATGAAGAGTGACAGATATTTGAGGAGAGAGAGTTTTGACCTGTCTCAGACTCAATGTATTAAACCCAGTTTGACTCTTTTCTGTTGGCTGTTTCTAGTTGGCCCATTTCTGACCCTGGTAGCACCATTCCAGTCACTCTGGGTACTGCTTAAAATCCGAGTCATTGTCATTCTTTCTTCTCCTTGAATATACCCATGCCCATGTTTCCCAGGACTGTGTCATCGTACCTCTTTAAATATCTCTTAGATTTTTTTTCATTCCTGTTGGGTACCACCTTGGTTTGGTTTGCCATTGTCTCCTGGTTGAATTATTACCAGCATTTGCTGTTTCTTCCCATTCTGATTCATCCTGTGTGCTTGTGCCAAACTAATTTTCTTATAATGTGGTTTAATCGTGTCACTGTCCTGCCACAAACCTGCATTCAGTCTTAATTAGATCTGAGTTCTATAGTGCCTTCTTCCAACCTAGGAATTCAAGGAGTCTCTACTTACTCACATCTCACCCTTTGTCTTGCTTCTTCCAAATCCTTTCTCATCACTTTTTCCTGCAGCTTGCCCAGCAGGCAGCCCCTGTCTCTCCAGTATAACTTCTCCCAACTTCTCTGCTATCCCATGCTATAAGCATATTCAATCTCTGATTTAAAAAAGACAAGATTTTTAATACCTATGTTCTCTTTAGCTACTGTCTAATTTCCTTCTCTAAATTTCTAAAGAACAACTGTGCTCATAAAAAATACTTACTTTCTCTGATCTGGATTCTGCTACTTTAACCACAGAGATCCTGACATCAGTTGAGATCACAATGATCCTCTTTTTGCTAAATCGGTGGACATCATTCCTTCCCTATTTTTCCATCCTCTCTTCTGCATTTGGCACTTAACGATGAGTCCCTTTTTCTTGGACGTTTCTACTCCAGGAGTCACAAACACACAGACCTTCAGAAGCAAGACAGGTAACATAAAATGGTACAGCATAAGTGTTTATGGAATCTAAACATAGTTGAACTGGAGGTATGTGCCTTACCTAAGTATAGGTGGTAAGATTCTGATTTACAAATTTTTGCCAGCCAAACAAACCTGAGAAATCTTTGCTCATTTTCCTGGTTCTCTTTGTATTTCAGGCAATTTCTTAACCATCCCATTCAATGTGCTTCTCTTCCTTTTATTTTACCACCTAAGTGCTAGTACTGATCTCCAGAATTTTGTGCTCAACTCTCTGCTCTTACTCTCCCTGAATGGTCTCATCTTGGTTTCAACTATCTCATGTCTCCAAAATGTGGATCTATGTAGCAGAGATTCTGTTCAAGCTCTTATCTGGGCTTCTTTACTCAGTGTCCCACTGTCACCTAACAGTCAGCTTACTCAAACAGAACTTATCTTTCCACACCTTCTTATACCCCCAAACCCTGAAAATTTTTTTCTGTGATCTCCCATTCAGTTCACTGTACCTCTGCACCTCATCACCTATCCCACTCGCACTTCCCACAGCTAAGCAATCAGCAAATATTAATAAATATATGACTTAGGTGTTCCTTTTCCTGCCATCACTGCCCTTTTTCAAGACCTTTTCCCCCTGAAGCCATCTTGTCTTCACGCTTGCCAGTCTTATGTTCATTGTGTTGTAAGATGAAGATTATTCTGTTTGTTTGTTTGTTTGTTTGTTTTTGAGACAGGGTCTTGCTCTGTAGCCCAGGCTGGTCCAGAACTCACCATGGAGCCCAGGCTGGACTCATGGCAATCTGCCTGCCTCAGCCTCCCGAGTGCTGAGATTACAGGCATGTGCCACCATGCCTGGCTTTATGTGGTACTGAGGAATTAGACTTGGGCCTTGCACTTACAAGGCAACTGCTCTAACCATTGTGCCATTCCTCCAGCCCTTCTCTGGTTTTCATACCCCCCCCCCAAGATAGAATCTGAGCTTTGTAACATGACATACAGAATCAGAACCTGCCTGTCGTATCTTTTACCGTTTTCTCACTGCTTTTATGTCTCTCTTCACCTCATATTGCTTCTTATCTCACTATGTCTCTTCAAGCTGAGGCTTCCATCTAAAATGCCAGTACTCACTCTTCACGTATTACTACCTCCTACAAGTCTTCTTTCCACAATCCCCCAATTGTAAGCCGTGATAGCACTAACAATTTTTCATTCTTTCTGAATGCTCAGTGCCTATCCTAGTACAATGCCTAGCATGAAGTAAGTTGAATGAATATTGGTTCCCTTAAGTACCACTCGACAGGCCTTTAACGGATACTAGTCAGTTGAATCATGTTGTAGAGAAGACTTCGAGAATAGATGTATATAGATACAAGAGTAGCACCAGTCTCAGTGGTGGAGGTTATGGCATAGCCTTATATCTAATAGCTTTGTTAAGCTGGCCCCTGTCTGTCAGAATATCCGCTCTACTTATATCACCTTGTTCTGGCTTTGTAGTTAATTTAACAAGGTATTAATCTTTTAATATACAATTAACTATGTTTTATTAGAAGTAGAATGACATTATGCTAATTATAATTCCAGTTCTGAAGAAATGATCATAAATGGATATCTGGGGATCTTTCTCCAAGTTTAAAAAAATATGGCCAAATTAACTCGTCAGATTTGAGATTTAGAGACAAAGTAATGAAAAGTCTCTTGGGGTTATTGTTTCAGAAATGCTGTACATCTGAGTGATATTATACGTAAGTGTACATGTCTCACTTTTCTTTTTATTTTTACCATAAACATTTAGATCCAATGCATTGCCATCTAGAAATATATCTTTTGAGTGTTTTTCCTTATTTGTAGATATTGCCACATTCTATAGTCTTAAAATATATGTGTTTACCTTTGATAGTACACTTGTATAAAAATTAATATTGATGCTAGATTAACAATTCTAAGAGATTCATAAAATTGTCTCATTAAAATTAATCTAAAAAAGCTGAGATTATTAGGCATAGAGTGAAAGTAATGGCTAAATTTGCCAAAGTGCATTTCTACAAAAACTTAGCACTGTAATTTCTGATACTTCTCACATCAGAGAATGGAATATCTTTTCTCTTATCTGTCTTTGAGGAATTAGTGATGCATCGTTGATTTATGTTTATATAGTGACAATTTTATTAGAATTTCTGCTTTGGGACTACTGACACTATCTGTAGTGACGTGCCTTTATGTAGTGTGGTGTGACATGATTATCCACACATGAGAAATTAAAGAGATCTAACTAGAATCTTTTAAAATCTCTTTATATTATGTAGTATAGTCTTTCGTTTTCCTTGGAGTAGTAAATACAGAATTTAGAGCATATGTTTCATAATCTGTATTACTACCAAGTGCATAGTTTTCTAGTGAAATTGTGTTTCCTGTTGGCAGAATTTTACTACACCATTTTTCTTGAACAATCTGAGCACACGAACTTTAATTTGTACAAGATCTTTGAATGGCTAAGCGTGCTCACTTTCAAAAAGATGAGGAACTGTGAAAGATGTAAGGAGGGAGGATGGAAGGGAGAAGAACAACTACGAGAACTCATTCTTTGCTTGAGTTCTCTTTACTTGAAAGAATTGTTCCAAGAAATTAAAAATTGGGGCATTGAAGACATTTGACAAAGAAAATACAGTAATTGAGAACCACCTGCTGCCTCAGCTTCAAAAACATAATAACTTCTGTATTTAAAGAATTTGATAAAATGACAGTGTGAGCAGTCCCCAAGTGCCTACTCATCATGCTAAAGAGCCTCATATATGGTTACTATATGTCACTGATGAGTAGTGAGTACATGGGCTTGTCTAATCTCTGGGAACTTAATTCTTAACTTACTGGTTTGTTTATTAAACAGAGCTAAGGTGTTCATTTAGTAACAGCCATTTCAACATTATCCTGATAGCTACTAACTAAAATTCCTGGGCCTAAGGGGTTTTTTTTTTTGAAGGAAGTGTTCTTTTTTTGTACTCAGTCTCTAAAGAGGAGAGTTGAACGAAGAAATAACTTGGCTAAAGAATAGGATTGCTACTGCTTTTTTGCCAAAATATGAGAGAGTGTTGGGCTTTCTTTGCCTTCTCTCAGATTTTTTTGATGTGGGGACACAGTTGGTCCTCCATATCCACAGGTTCCATCCACCAACTGCACATCAAAAATAATCTCCCAAATTTACACCTGCATTGACCATGTACAGGCTTATTGCTTATTGTTATTACTTAAACAATACAATAACTATGTATATAACTGTTTACATGGCGTTTGTATTAGTTACTACAAATCTGGAGTTGATTAAGGTATATGAGAGACTATGAGTAGGTTATATGTAAATACTATTTCATTTAATATCAGGAACTTTAGCATCCAAGGTTTGGATATCCAAGATGAGGCCTGGAACCAAGAGATAGGACCCCAGAGATAGTGAAGGCCAACTATTTGTAGGTCATAAGAGAGCATATTAAAAATATGACGCTTTCGTTACAGTTTATAATATGCTTTTTATAGTTTAGGAAAGACAATACCATTTTGTGTTAGAGAAGAAAATTAGTAACGTTAATATAGCAAATATTTCTTGAGAACTTAAGTATTAGTGCTAAATATTGTAAAGAGAATGGAGAAGACGGCAGGGTTTATTTTTACAAAGCTAACAGGAAAATTAACGTGTTGATATGGAGCAGCAAAATAATAATAATATTAATTGTCAAATTGTAGAGTATAGATTACAAGTGGCTGTGAATGCTCAGGGAAGAAGACTCCGTGAAGACTCAGGTACAAAAGGCATTACAAAGGGAGTTGGAATTTAAATCACGCCTTGGAGACTGTAGCATTTAAACTAGGGAGAAGAAGCGAAGGAACCACATGAGCAAAGACAAGAACCAAAGTGGCAGTGACAGTGGCAGTGGAAAGGAAAGATCAAAATTGTCATTATGCAATTAGAAATGAAGCACTAGAGCATATTTTAAAATATTTATTACTAGAGATAATAGATCTGGTGGTTATCCATGAAGGAGGAATTGTCAAAAGATACTAAATACAGATGAATTAGTACAGTTCCCTTAGTAAAAGAAGTAGATGAATTGAAGCCAAGTTTTGGGTAAAAGTGAATGTTGGGGCAAAATAAAGAGTAGGAATTTTAGGAAAGGCATGGTCAACAGTGTCACTGCTGCAAACGCAAAAGAAAAATTTTCCTCAGAATAGAACATTGTATTTGACAATAAAATAAGCTGGTCTTTTTGAGTAAATTGACTGAATGAAAAGATTAATCAGCACATCAAAAATCAAATTTTGAAATGAATCAAACTCAGAAGAATACATATTACATGGTTTCTTTGATATAAGAAACCCAGAGTATAAATAAATATAAGAATTTACTCTGGAATAATGAATTACATATTTTTGACTAGTGATAAACTCACTAATGATTTAGATGAAATATATTTCTTGCTCTATTAAATATTTGTCATGTTCTTGATTTGCTGAACTAGCACACAATTGCAAACATATGTTTAATATTAGAGTGTCAGCTTCTCAAGCAGCACATTAAACCTGTAAGAGTATGCATAAGGATGTCCCACCTTTGTTCTAAGTTTAACTGTACTGTTTGTCTATGTGTAGATGTAAGGAAAATGTGTCTATGTACTTATATTCTCATTACATGTTGTATTGACACTCCAGTAGGAGCTAATTAATTTTACTTATTATGTTAAAATGTAGAATTTGGTTTAAGGTTTATTTTCAGCATATAATGTATAGTATGTTTATGCATACATAAATATCTTGCCACTAGCTACTGAGTACAGAATCTTTGTTTAGGACTCATTTCTGTCCTTGAAAATGAGTCATTGGCATGAATGACACAAAGAGAATGTGAAATTAAGCTTTAATTAGACATTTAAGAATATCCTAAGACAGAAGTGCCATAAATCATTTGAATGAAACTGTATAGTAATATTATGCCATAAACTTGGCTTAAACACCTGGTGGATCCCATGGTGCTACTTGGCATAATGGAAACCAGCAAAATAGCCTGCAGTCTCTGTTCTCAAGGAGCTTAATGAAAAGCAGAGAGCACTTAAGGATCAGATTAGTGCTTATATCACAGTCCCCCCCCCCAACACACACACACACACACACACATACACACACACACACACACACACACACACACTAAATATGTGACACTTGGGGTAATTCATTTAATTAATTTAGTTTTAATTTTTTGAATGTCTAGTTTCTTTTTCAAAAATGGGGGTAACAGTAATTCTCTTGAAGACTTTTAAAGTTTTGAAGTTATATAATTACTTAGTACATTGCCTATCCTGGTAAATACATAGTTACTGGTAATAGATTTGCAGTTCTCAATAAATGTGATGAACTTTTCCTTTCTGCTTGCAATCTGTAATCTACTAGCATAACATTGTGGTCCCTGTGATACGATACCATGTAACATTCAGGAAATACCCTGTGTTATCCCTACTGAAAACATGTATATGAGTAAGTTTATAAAATTCATTTTCACTTTATATTACAGATTTTAGTGAGAATACTAGAAGAGAAAACCTGAGACCCTGGGATCTGTTTTCTTAAAATTAGTTGAGCACATGAAAGCCATTTATAAGGGTCAACCCTTGAATATCTGAAGAGTAACTGGCCACAAGCTGTCAAACTTTATAGTTCCAAAAGCTACAACAATGAGAGAGGGTATACTTTCATTAGAAATGTTTTTTGAGATAAGGTCTCACTCTGTAGTCCAGGTTGGTCCTGAACTGACTATGTAGTCCTGGCTGGTCTTGAACTCATATCAGTCCTTCTGCCTTAGCCTCCTGAATGCTGGTTTTATAGGCATATGCCACTATGCCTGGTTTATGTGATGCTGGAAAACTCAGCACCAGGGCTAGAGCCTTCCCCTTGCTAAGCAAGCAGCTAATCCCTGAGCTATACCCCTAGCCTCTAGAAACATTTTTATACATACACAAAAGTAGAATAATATAATGACTTCCCACATACCATACATCATGTTTTAGCTGTCATCAACTAAAGTAGATTTTGACAGAGAAATATTTTTGTCAAAAATGATGACCTTTCCAGTTCTATTGTAAGTGTTTCTCAAACTTACTAATTTCGAATCCCATATCATGGGTGTAGATAGAATCCTACTTTAACATTTTTTCTTCTTAATATTCTTTTAATTTGGAATAATAGTCAAACATTTATTTTCTATAACTGTCATATAAGATTTTTTCAATTAAATGTTTTTAGGATTTCTATGTCTTTTAATTTTAGCTGGCAAATAAGAGAAAAATTGTACATGTACAGGATATAGATTTTAATCAGAAAATCAAAAGAAACTGCATGGGTTTATAATTGTTTTAAGAAGGGGAAAGGGTTACTATGCTGGATAGAATATATTTTGTTCTGTCTTTGTTTTTAAGGTTTGGCTTGAGCAACAAGTTTGATACTGAATTTCCCTCAGTTCTAACAGGGAAGGTAAGTGAGAGTCTGCTTTGAACTTTCCAATTCTAACGCATTACTTTATGGCTTATTCACCACCATGACAAGTGGTCTGACTCATGGGTAATCAAGTCAAACAACAGAGGCCCTCCACACTTTGAAGTTGTGTTGATGGTGACTGAAAGCTGTCCCCATGACTGCCAGCCTCCGACAGTTAATTTATCCATTATTCATTAATGCTGACCATTATTTCTTTATGTATTCAACTTTTCCAGTTTCTCCTTTTTCTCAGCCTAGGTAGTTATAATTGTTTCCATTTTGCTCAATAATTTTCAGTGTTTTGTTTACAAAATTCTTCTTAACTACATAAGTCTATTATTTTTAAAGTATTGTATGGTATAACTTGTTATATATGAATAGAATCAAACATTTGCATAAACATTTTTCTACCATGTAAATACTTTGAGTTTCTAAAATTGTAACACTGTAATAAATTATTACATTCCTGTTTCCTGATTCCTTTACATTCAGTATATATTCTAGCATTGAGGCTCAAGATTCAAAGACTGTCTAGGATTCAAAACTGTAAGCCTAGAGACTTACTGTACCATATGATTATGAGTATTAATATTTTATTAACTGGAAATTTGAAATATGTTAATTTGTTTGACAGTGGTAGCCATTTTATTATAAATATTTACCTCAAAACATCATGTGGTACACCTTAAATATATATGTAATTTTTTAAAAAACATATAGAAAATCTTCTTACAACAGTAATGCAAACTTTCTAGGCCTAAGGTAATGTCCCAACTAAAGCAAGTATTATGCTCATTTGTTACTTGAAGAAATATGAATGAGAATCCATTAGATTACAAAAACATATAATAATTTCCAAATGGTTAAGAGATGAAGGCTTGGGTAGCTGATATAATGACATGGGATTAAAAGATGTTAAATTCTTGCATATGAGATACTGTAATTTAATTTTTGGTTTAATTTCAGAACTGGCATAATGCTGTTTACCAGGGTAGATTTTTGTTATATTTCAAAATTGCTTCATTCTCTAGAGGGCTTTTATGCTGCTTTTAGTGTTAAAATTTTTCTCATATTGTTGGTGAGAAACATAAGGTACACACACATCAGTGTGAACAGTACATATTATAAATATATACAATGCTAGCTTTTGAACCTTCATTTATTTTCAATTTGTTCTCCTAAACTCTTCCAAAATGGGATAAGATGATTCTACAAATATTATGTCCCTTTATCATTGTGCATTTCTTAACTGTTTACATTTATTTTTCATCTAATTCCAAACTTTCAGCCACTTTGGAGATTAGAGGAAAAGAAAAAGCAGACACAATCTCTGAGTTCACAATAAATTTGGTTTAATTTAATCCTGAAAAGTATTTCATACTTTATTTGCCTTGTTTTCCCCCTGAAAAATGGGAGCTAGCATGGCCCAGAAGAGAGCAGTTCAACAAGCTTTGCAGTCAGGCCAGGGTTGCCATCCATGTTCTGTCACTTACTGACTGTTAACCTTGGACAAGACACTTCCAAGCCTCAGTTATTCCATGAAAAATAGAGATGATGCTGACAGTTATCTTACATCTTGTTCTAAGGATTAGATGAGCTTGAATAAACACAGCTTCTTCTAGTATATTCTCAAGTATTTTTTAACAATGGTGGTTTGTGGTTGTTGTTAACTGTTCTCACTATCTCACTTTCATCCTGACTTTCTTTTCAGTTTACCCAGTGGATTTCAATTTTTAATTAATTTTCCACTTTTTACTCATCTGAGTAGTAATTTATTTTCTGGTCCCACTATTGATGTGTCCTACTGACTGTTGACCTTTCTATCTTTCCTGAGGTGTAGTCTCAACTCCTTCCATAGGATAGCAATCATAGTTCCTGGCTCAGTTCCTATTAACAAGTATGTAGCCACTTTTTAGGATGCACAGATACTTTGGTATGGAGTTTGGCTTCAATGTCTAGTACATTCTGCCTTCCCATCCTGATCATATAGGATAATTCACCAACTGAAGCAGGAGCTTGCACTTAGACTTGGTTTGTACAAATTAATACAGATGTTTTCTCCAAATGATTAAAATAGCCGTGGAAATATCTTTTGAATAACAACATTAGCAGCAAGATGGTAAATTCAATACTATAATTAAAGAGGATGTGAATTAAAACATCTCTGGTAGAAAACCAATTCTTTGTTTCTCATAATGCTGTTGCATGTGTTATCTGGGCAGTCACATCTAACATTAGTATTGGTTTACTTTTTTAAAAGTTTAACTACACGTCCAAGAAATTCTAGAAAACTGATAACCTATAAAATGTCAGTTATCAGGTACAAGATTACCTAATTTTGGAATTGGCCAGGTTGGTATACTCAAAGAATCTTTGGAATATCTTTTCCTTATTTCACATCTTCATTTCTTTTCAAGCTTTCTGAAACAAAACTATCACTCACCTAAAAGATAGTATGATTGTTTAAATTAGAGAAGTAAAAATGCCAGACTGCTTTTGACATGCATTCACATGACCTAAATGATCTGGATAGGAGCTATTCTTAACATACGTTCTGATGTGACCATTTTTTGTAGCACACATTATAATGATGTATGGGTTATTTATTTAAGTCTATACTATCTTTCATGTTCAAAGTTTCTCTTTTAGTGAATAAAGCTTTTGTGGTACTGTGATGTTTTCCTTAATGTGTGTTTGATGATAACAAAAACACTAAAAAGAGTTCCAGGGGTCAGTTATATATGTATTCATTTAGGTGCTAGGGATGGAACCTCATGCATGCAAAGCATGCACTCTACCAGTGAATTACACCTCCGGCCATTGGAAATCTGACTTTTAAAAATTACTTGACATTAGTCTCATTCATTTTTTTCCTTAGTGAGGCAGTTTTTCCTGGCAAGCAGTTCAGTTGTGTAAGTTACTTTGGATTATCAAAATATTTCTCTTGTAACTGGGGAAAGAGAGCTTACCTGGATATGGAAAAGGGAGGCAGGGAGAAAACCTGAATTCCAGATTTTCTAGCCCTTGTGTTAAAATATTTAACATGATTAAACGTAACAGGTGATAGGAAAAAACTACCCTTTATAAAAATCAGTCTTCCAGCATGAATGAAATTCTGTGTAGCATTTAAGCCTGTCTGAGGTAAGCAAAATTGCAGAGCGAATCCTCGGAACCTAAAAAGCCATTTTTATAAGCTGTGTGGGTCAGTATTTTTTGCTTTTTTGATGCTTATAGTACAAAAAAGGTAATCCTTTATATTAAGTACAGAAAAGATTGTCTTCCTTGTTATTCTGAAGATAAATCCTCCTGTAATGATACCAAGCAGGGACATATACGTGGATTCTAATAATCAGAAAATGAAAGAATCACAGAACTTTAGAAAAGAAATTGAAACTTCTGACCCTTGGCTTGAAACAGAGAGTATTAGGGAAGCTTAGTGTGTGGTGTTGGGATCCAGTATGGCAAATGATTGATAATTGATAGGGTTGTGTTCCCTACAACTAAAAGAGGCGAGTCAGTTCTAATGGGGTTTGCTTCCATTTTCTTGTCTGCGGGGTCATCTGTATCCTTCATAAAATATTATGACCTCCGCCCCCCCACCTTCATGGTGTGGTTTTCTTTTTTCTTTCCAAGAGAGTCAAAAGGAATGAAATATTTATTTACAACCTACTCTTCAGCTACAAAATAAGGGGCTTGCAGCTAACCTTCATTACTAGATATAACTTATATGGAAGTAAGTGAGTAAAATGTTATTTAGCTCAGATTCTGTATAGTACAGGTTTCATGTTGTTTAAAAGTGAAAGTTAACCAATTCTCATTTTCTATGCCTTTATCTTTGTTTTATGCCTTTTACTGCTATTCAAATTCAGGTTTTTTTCAAAGACAATCATGACCTCTTTTCAGAGTCAAAAGGCAGACCTTAGGTTTTTGTTTGAAATTCTGGTAGAGTTTTTTTTATTATATTTTTCTTATCTCAAAAATTTGAATTCTCATTTTTAGTAACTTGAATATTTTACTTTTTAATTTGTCCATGGTAAGGGTACAGACTTTGTTGAAAGTGGAAACTGTGGTTGGGGGAAAAAGAAATGTTGCCACATATTAGGAATGTTTCCACTTTCAGAGTATGTAATAAGCTTTGTATGGATTTTATATGCCTTATGATACACTATGTAATTCACAGTGTCTTCTATAAAAAGCTGGTTTTCCTTTCCATGTTTCATTTTTCTCACTAGCTTTAGTCTCCCTAGGGAAATCAGAGTTTGCTTTGCTAAGGCTTCTTGTAAATATATTTTATTTTCTTTGAGGCTGACTCATTTCTGCATTCAGACTCATCCTTTTAATTTTTTAAATTTTTCATTAGTATGTATAGTCTATACACAGTATTTACGTTGAGCTTGAGTATTTTGTGCACATATTTATCGCATCGACATGTTATGCCCAGATAGCAAACATCCCAAATACACCAGGAGACCGATCACGCATGCAAAGGCAGGGAGTCTTTATTCGGGCTTAAGCTGGGGCTCTCAGTCTTCACCAACATAGTGGATCCGATCCGGGAGCCTCGGGTCTCTGTGTAGCAGACTTTTATTAGTTACAAACAAAGGGAGGTGGGCTTTCAGCTTGGTGGTTACACGATTGGTGAGCATACAGCAGGGGAACAGACTTGTTACATGGTGATTGGCTAACTAACATTAAGCA